>VWYO01014373.1:47331-58522 GCA_013400275.1 Rhadina sibilatrix | reverse complement strand
AAGTTCTTAAGCATTTAACCAAAAACTCATTGCTGTGAAATAATGTACATTATTTCACAGACTTTTCCATTAAAAATCTTTCCGGGACAGTGACAGGAATGGCAATAGCAGAAGTTCTTACTCACTGATGACTCTTTGTGGAATCTTGGGAAGTGCTGCTGCTTCCCAGTTGTTCTGTATTACACCCCCAAGGAAATGTCTGGCATGATCAGAAGCAATGTACTGAACTCCTTTTTTAATTGCCAGAACTTATCTTCTACAACCACACTACTCTGGTGCTTCGCTTCCTGCCTGTCTGCTCTTTGCCAGGCTGCAAGCTTCAGGTGGTGTTTGCAGAAACAATCTCCCAAAGTGGAATTTGTTCTCTCACTGAAGGCATAAATTTAAGTAAATTGATTGTTTTTCTGCTTGTAAAACCCCGAATAACCCTTTAGTGCTGATTTTCCCACATCCTGCTGTGGGGGAATGTGTGACTCAGAGCTGAGTGTGCCAGCTTTACATGGACACAACACACTGAGTGGTTCACCTCGAGTTCTGGAGAGCTGACAAACCTTTGTCCTGTGCTGGTGGAGGATGCCCTGGTACCCTCGTGGCTTCACCCATGAGTTGCCATCAGCTGAGGGAGGCTCTTTGCAGCCAGTGGAAGCTGGAGTGCAGGTCTGCCAATCCACTCCAGTCCCATGGCAAAGCCTTAGATGTTCTGTTTTCTTGTTTAGTTTAATGCAGATTGCTTCAGCATCAGCCATGACTCTGGTCCAAGCCTTTACAGCACTTTGCAACTTCTCAAAAAAAAAAAAATCGAATATATATTTTTAACAGATCAATGTCTGTTAATAAGATCTTTTAGATTTTTCTGCATTGTTTAAAGCCTTTGATCTAAGTACAACCTCATCACCTTTGGTGGTAGGAATATTTTTATCCTGCTGAGGCTTGCTTTGGAGACATTTCTTTGTATACTTTCAATAGGAATGCCCTCTTAGTTTTTGGTTTTAAAAAACACACAAACCTCTGGGAGAAATTTCACATAGCTACTTTTAGTCTGACACATGTCTACTTTTTGCAGTGAATATAGGTCTTTTCTATCTTTTGTTCATTCTGCTCAGACTGTGAGGCAGTTTCTCTATGGTTTTTCTTGTTCTCTCTCTCACAGATGTAACGTAGCTGAGTGTCCTGCATGATTGATAGAAAAATTATGTGTGTAATTTGCAGCATTTTAATAGGGTCTTGTATGTGACTAAGAATGTCTTAATCTAGTAATATAGCACATGATTTTGTGTTTCCTGCTGAGTGATTTTTATCCTTAAATGTGGTTTAAGAACAATTCTTTAAATATAAAATGGAAGAAAGTGAGATAGTGCAAGACATGCAAGTGGATTTTTTAAAACAATGACATTAACAATAAAAAGATTGACCAAAAGTGACATGAAAAACCCTAAACCCAGACCTGAGGAGAGGAGTGGCTGGGTGTGCTCAGGGCTCTGTGAGGGGAGCCTGGGGCTGCCCCATGCTGGGCACAGCCAGTCCCAGATGTGCTCCAGAAAGGACAGAACCTGCCCAGGAGTGAGGCATCAGGGTGATCCCCAGTCCTGGGAGCCCCCATGGAGGGGGGAAGTGTGAGGAGGAAGCAGCAGAGGCTGGGATGGATTGACCATAGCCCTTGTCCATCCCTCTGCTTCTTGGGGGACAGGAGGTGGAGAAGTCCAGACTGAGAAAGTGAAATTAAATCACAGCTGAAGGTGGGGAAAGGTGTTTCTTTTATTATTATTTTATTTTATTTTTTTATTCCTGCTTTTCACCAGCTAATGCCATTTTAATTGGCAACAGATTAATTTCTCATGCTGCCTGAGCCTATTTTGCTCATGATGGTGATTGGTACCCAATGTCCCTGGCTTTATTTTGACCCATGAGCTTTTTCCATGGTGTTTTGTCCCTTGGTGCCAATGAGAAGGGCAGTGAAATGTGGCTGGGTGGGAGCCTGGAACCAGGCACGAGAAGTCCCCCACCTCCCAGACGTTGCTCCATTTTTCAGACAGGGATTATTCAAGGAAACGGAATTTTGAGACCTGTGTCTTTTTGTGTCCTAATCTTGTAGTCCAATCCAAAAGCCATCCTGCTTTGTTTAAATATGAAAGTCCACTATTAGCTGATGTAATAATGTACAACCTATGCCATTGCCTCTTCCTTTTAGTCCTCTCTCTATCAAAAGGAATAAAGCCATCACCAGGAAATTAAGTCACAAACTGATGGACTGTACTCAACAAATTTTGTCTTATCCTATTCTTTTCCCTTCTTCAACATCCCTGAACAGACTGAGAGGGAGCTTTGCCATTTCTACTGCACCCAATGCCTTTATTGTAACATCTATTGCCATCCACTAACAGGGGATTCCAGTTTGCAATTGAAGGGAGCAGGGGCTGGTTGAGGGTTCCTACTAAATATGGATCAAGCATGAGGAATTTGACCATTAATTTCATATTCCCTGCATTATCTAACTGTACATTACATTTTTATACAATTACCCAGGCAGTTAAACATGGCTAGGAGGTATGGGTGTCCAGGAGACAAAAATCAATTAGTGTTTTTCCCCCAGTTAATGAATGTTACTAATTTTATTAGGTGGAGTGAAATAGTTTAACGACGTACCTCCCTGACCATAGAACAAGTTATGAAATTAGAAATACTCCCAGTTGTCTGTGTGCGTGTAGTGCCTCCATGTACTCTCTCTGTATTTGTATTTAAATATGTAAATAGAAATTGCATGAGACATGAAAGAACCCCAAAATATTTTCTTAGACTCAGTCTTCATGTGGATGAAATTCATTCTTGACAGGCCATTCATTTTAGGAGTAAAGATATTGGGCAACTTACCCAGTCATAGTGGAGCAAAAATGAGCAGTGAGAGTCAAGTCATAGAAAAAAGCACTTTAAAAGTAGTTTGGACATGAGCTCTCTCTAACTCTGCAAGGCTGGAGCCATGTTTTTGTCAAAGAATTTCAGTGATTTATAAAATTAGTCCCTGTTTTAAATTAATATTACAAAAGGAAGATTTTTTTTTCCCTGTAAGGGGTATTGTAAATAGGAAAACACGTATGTGAGTTAATGATGAATAATTTATTCAGCTTGTATTCTTAATATCTGTTTTCCTTTTGCAACATTTCAGCTGTTTTATCATTCTATCCTGAATTTACCCCAAATGATCTGTGAAAGTGCATTGCCTCCCTTTTATTCTTTAACATCTGATTATGTTTTGGCTTTTAGTCTCATTACTTTAGATTCCCCTACACTGGGCTATGTTATGCATATGTAACTGCATAATTCAGTTATCATACCATAAGCCTAATTCACCCAAATAATTTCAAATTAATTTGCATTATTCCTCTTTATTTTCTGCATGTCTGAATGTATTTGTGCTGTTCAAACTAAAACCACAGAAATGGGCATTTTTTTTTATTCTCTCTCTTTTTTTTCCACTGTAATCCCTTTCTTAAAGATTTCTGCATTAGAACTCTGACACTCAAACCTACATAGGAGTCAAACCTTACCCCTTGGTTAGGGTGCTCTAATGGCTCACACACACTCACCTGCCTTTATTGTGTTGGAATGTGAAGTAATCTTTAGGTATGATCCTCTTTTTACACCAGCTAAGGCTCTACCTTAGGCTTTTTTAAATATAATTAGAAAGGACTATAGCACAGTAACAACTTAGCTCTAACGGAATGTTTTTAAACATCTTGTATTCAGTATTATTTTGCATTATTTACATGTTTTCATAAACAAATTTGGGTAAAAAAACCCCAGAAATTAAGAAATCAAAATAGTAGAATGAAGTATGTAACCAAAATCAGGTTATTACTGTAAAACACGGTAAAAAAAAATCCCTTGAACTCTTCTGTGCTATGTATTATTTCTGTGGGCTCTCATGCTGTGTTCCACCAATTTCTGATTAGAACTAATTGAGGAGTGGCTGAAACGAGTGCAGGTTCTGTGAGCTTCTGCCATAAGATGTTAAATAATGTAATTCCTCCATAATAAAAGCTTGCAAAACACGGAGCATTTAAAACTTGGCAATCAAAAAGGATTTCTACAACACTTGTTCCTTNTATATGTAGTAAATATCTGCGTAGAGCTATACATACAATATGCCTTTTTCACATCAGTAACAAAACCCCAGCAGAATGAGGCCGTGTGGGACGTGCAATCATTCCCTCCTGGAGCTCTGTGGGGCTGCTGGCTCCCAAAGGGAGTGTAGCTGGATTTTGTGACTTGATCCAGTGGCTGCTGAGACAGATGCTCAGCGGAAATTTAAATGTGAATGCAGTGCAGAGGTCAAAGGGGGGTGTGCTCCAGATTACAGCTGGGCAGCGCTTGTTTGATCACCTCAGGTGCTGCAACACTGAGCTCAGCGTGCTGGGAGGGTTCTCAGGCTTGAACACCTCTGCAGTGACATTTGGAAGCTCTTGTGGTGCCCAGAGAAGCTCAAGCAAGGAACAGCCATCCCCTTAGCCGCCAGGACAGCTTCCCAAAGGCATGGCTGGCTGCAGCAGTACTTGGGTTCATGGGAGCTACAAACTGCTTGTACCCCACTGCACTGACACTTTGAGAGTGTGCTGTTAGACCAGCAGAAAAGCTGAGCACAGACCTGGGATTTAGTGGCTTTAGAGCAGCTTGTGTAAACTTATGCTTAAGCTTTTTTGTGAAAAGGATGCTTTTTTTCAGAAACATCTGATCACTTGAGGCTTCAGAAGTATTTAGGATTCTGACTCAATGGGGTTTGACGTGTAAATGGTCCAGAGCCCTCTAACTGCTTTTGATGATCTGGTTTTAAGATACTTTTTTATGCTGAAGTCTTCAAACATCCTTTTGTTGTCCCTGCTCCTGAGCCAGTATTACAGAATATTATATCATATTTCTGTTGAAAGATGAAGAAAGTCTGCTTGCAAATTCAGGACAGATTGCTTGTTGTTGTTTTTTTTTTTCTTTTTGTGGTCACACTGGCATTACATTCAATTCATTTCATGAACAGAGAAATGGTTTTTACTGGGTAATAAGTTTTTGGGGATGAGGGGCAAGTTCAAGAAGTATGTTCCTGGAGCTTGAAATATTGTGTGGAGGAGGACAGCTGACTTGAAGGAATTCCCTCAAAGCAACTTTTGGTGTCTGTGATTGAGTAGATGGCTTCACCAGGTGGGGAAGAGAAAGCTACAGGATGCAATTCCCTTACAGCTTATTTGTTGCTTGTTTTCTATTGGGAAAACAACGCTGATGTGTGTAAGGACTTTTACAGCTCTTAATGAATAAAGGTGCTTACAAATACCTATGGGAATCAGGCCAACCTGATCCAAGCCCTGCTCAAAAGGAGGCACAAAGCCATCCCTGGCCCAGGCACTGGCTGTCTCTGCCTCTCCTGGCATCCCTTTCCATCAGATTCTTTTCTAACAGAGGATTATCTTATTCAGGCACAAGTATCAGAGTGCCTCTCACCATTAGCTGTTGGAGGTCAGCCAGCCAAAACTATGCAACGTGTCATGTGTGTTTTGCCTTTTCTGTGATGTATCAGGAGCTTTCACAGCCAGCTCACATCACAGAGTTTAGCTGTGGAGGTCTTTCCAAAGCCTGTGTTTCACTGGGGAAGAGGAGCTGTGATGGTGATCACACACTGCTGGGATGGTGAATGGCTGTTTGTCAAAGGAAAAATATGCAGAGAACACTGCAAAAGATCCACTCTGCAGTTAGGGTGGGAAGGCAAAACCCATGTAAGAGAAATCTGCCGGGATGTTCCTGTTATGAGACAGGTGGACAAATGAGTGGATGGCTCCTGCTTGTTTTCTTACCAGAAAAAACCCCCACATAGTTCTCATCAGTGTTATCAGCTTAGCCTCAAAATGACTTTCCTCCCCATTATTGCTTATAAACAAACCTTTATCACAGATAGCTGGCCTGCTGAATTAAGACGCTGTATTAAACAGTATATTGCTTCTGTCAGGGCCGATCGGCTGTTTGTGCAGATAATAATGCCAACTGCAACAACAACAATCAGCTAGTGTAAATTAACTTAACTGTGTGAAATAATGCTTCCTATATCAGATTAGCTTGCTGAATGACTTTATCCTTAAATTAAAGCTTGCTGGGGCGTAATAGTAAATCATTTAAATGGTGCTGGGCTTTTCAGGTAATGTCTTCATATATTACTGTAATTTCAATTCGCCAAGGCATGCAGATGGCTGCAGTCTCTGGTTCCTTGTCTCCAAAGCCTCTCCCGTGCTGCCATTTTGTAATTACAGCGCAGGAATGCTGCCTGCTGCTCTTAGATTTCCCATGGTGCACCAGCAGCCAAGGCAATGTATTTTAAAATTATTATTCTTGTGTGGCCCTCATAACATAAATGTAAATCTTTTATGCTAACGCTGTCAGGGGTTTAGCACTAGGGCTCCAAGGTGCTCTGATGTAGAAATCACCAGCAATCCATCAACCAAATATCATTTGGGATCCAGCAAATGACTTGCATTTTGGGAGGACTGTAAGCAGAGCATTATTGTAAGGTTAGAGTGATTTTGTTACTAGGTGCTTGGAGGCCTTGAAGGTGTTCTTTATTTATTTATTCTGCCGTTGTACATGGGTATTTAAGTCAGAAAATCTGCCCCAGCTCAAATGCCCAGTGTATGACTTGGTGGAAGCTTACTGTACTTAATATGCTGAAGATAACATCTGAGCAAATAACAGTCTCCAAATTAAAAGCCTTAAAATATATCAACAAGACCAGACTAAGATAGATAGCTGTTATAAAAGCAATATAGAGAAAGAAATTCTCCTGGGTCTGTGCTGTGAGAAAGAATGGGATTATTTAGTCCTTCATACTCACGTGCAAAGGTTCAGTGATTGCTTGGTATTAAAAATTCAGGTTTTATTGCCTACTGTTGCATAATTTTTTTAATTTGCATTTTATAAAAGGGCAACAAAATCAAATGGTTTGAGAAAGCCTTGTGCTCACTGTTAACTCTGTGTGAGACATCCTTGCCCTGCACTCCGTGTGTGTGAGCTCTTCACCAGCCCGAGGAGGCATCCCAGAATCCTGACAGCCATTCCAGAGCACAGTGCTGGGACAAGTGGCACTGAAGCTGCACCCACATACTGACACAGCTGAGGGCAGAATGAAATTAATAGAAGCTCTTGAAGGTAAATAGCTGGGGCCAGCATTTTGTCTGTGCAGCTACAGGGCTGCTCACACAGGTTTCAGTGTTCTCTGCCCTGTTGCACACCTTTTACCAACAGCCTGAGCTGCCTGTGTGCCCACTGCTGGGTGGTGCAACCCACCCAAATTTCTGTTTTCAGAGCAGGGGGTTTGGGCATCCCTTTTCCCTAGTCCATTTGTGTCAAAGCTCAAGAGAACTCACTCAGAGAAAACTCAAAGGCCTTCAGGTGTCACACAAACGCAGCCCCCTTTGGAAGCAGAACTCAGGTGCTCTGAGGGTTTTTGTGTGAGGTTGTGCATTAATCAGTCTGAGATTATTTTATGCTGCTAGCCTTGGTTGGCTCTATGTACAGGTAAAGATTTAGGAGCATCACATCCCTTGCAGAGAGCAGCATAACTCAGCTGTTTCCATTTCTTCCACCTGAACACTTGTGAACCTATGCACTGCGCTTTGCTTCTCCCATGGTAGTTGTAACCCCTTTGCAAATTGCAGGTCAAAGCACATTAGTCTCTTTACACAATGCACAGGTAGAGAAAACAATCCTAACATTTGTAAGCAATTGTGGCATGTTGTAGCACTGCAATTCCCAGGAAAGAACAGAAAAGTGCTAGGTCAATTGCCTCTTGTCTTTTGGCTTCTCGCCAAAATTTGCGCCTCTCGTCTTTTGGCAACCATCCAAACTTGCTTGGACAACAGAGAACAGAATATCTGAGGGCTGGGCTTAACACACTTGCACAAAGTGGCATTTCTCCAGTTTGGTACGGAGCTGTTTGTGCAGCCTGAGCCTCGTAACCAGGCCACTGCTCTCCCCGATGGACAGACAAGATAGCAGGCACTTTAGGAGGTCCTGCTGGGCCCAATCTATTTCTCTTTCTGTGCCAGAACATATTAGACTTGCAGCTGGATAGACCAGTGGGCCATGCTAACTAGCTGATGTATTTAAAAACAGAGAGATGAATAATCAAATCTTCTCAGCATGTATCTCTATCAAAAAAATGATGGATGAACGCAGCATCTTTTTCTTGCGGGCTACGAGGAGCAGAAATCTCAGTTACAGATGAGAAACCTCTCAAATCTGTGTTTTGAGAATGTGGAAAACTAACTATAAAAATGTAAACTCGATAAAACCTTTTAAAACTGAAGAGTTGAGAGTTATGTCACGAAGGAAAGTTGTCAGAACTCTCACCTCTCTTGCTGTGGCCCTCTTTGTTATCGTGATAACCAGTGCTGGTTTCCATTCTGCTCCCTCCATATGCTCTGGTGGGTCTCACAACAGTGCCTGTTGAGGTGAATATTGTTTGTTTCCTCTGCATATCTCAACAACTTTGCCTTTTCCTCTTCTGGAGACAAGCAGCACAATGATAAGATGATATTCTGATTTTACTTCCTGGTTTTTCTACTAGCAGAGTGCATATTGAAAGTGTTAAATACCAGCCTCATTATCGAGGCATTTATGATGCTGATATGTGGTCCCACTCTCTCTCTGTGCACCGACAGTGGACTAATGCTTTTCATGCAATATCAGGCAACAGGAAAGGTGAAATCTAGAGCAAGCTGGGCTGTCCCCTTTAACACAGCCTGATGACACCTCCTTTATCAGTCAGGACAGAGCAGAAGAGAGCTGCTCTGCTTTTGGAGTGCCTGGCTTGTGAAGGAAGGGGGGATAGGTAATACAAAAATACATGGTACTGGAGGGTTAAAAAATGCACACGACAAAAATGCTGTGTGCACATGTTCATGTGCTGCCTGATTGGGAAACTGTTTCCCTCTCATTACCTTGATTCTGTCGTTTTAATCAGGGGTTTGAAGCCAACAGACTTCCACGGGGAGACAACAGAAGATTTAGGATCACTGCCTCAAAAAAAGTGTTCTGAACTTCCTTCTTTGGAGTCACTGCTCAGGAGGGATCATTGACTATTAAGATCTGCTTTTCTTCTTTCATCAGCTCTAGACGAGTTCACTATATGTTCACTGTAATTTAACCATAGCTAATTAGAGCTGGGAAAATGGGAGTTTTGCCATTGTTTTCCACGGAGCCAGGATTTCTCCCAACCTGTTTTTCTGCATAGATCTAATACTCCCTCAGTGGGCTTAAGGTTTTGGTAATGATAATGACATAGCTCTATTATGTCTCTGGGGGAGGAGGGCTGCTAATTGTCAGCCACGACAAAAGTGTGATTGCTCTTTAATTGTGTTCTTATAAAAAGGCATTATATACATTTCCTACTAATTGCCTAAGCACAAGAACTTGACTCTGAAATATGTAAGTTTCTTGTGTTGGAAGGCTATAATAAAGCAATTAATACGAGATACAATTTTTTTCACAGCATAAAGAACCACCCAAGGAATGATCTTTGCAAGTGCTGTACCCATAATTTTGGTAAAGTGAGGCTAGCAGATGCACACCATAATCGGGTGGCACAACAGATGCTTTTTGGACCTTGATATTTTCCTAAGTTTGGTGTTTTAACAGTTTCTGCCATGTAGTGTGAGTTTGTTGACTGCTTGACAGGGATCTGAGTTGGCTGTAGGATTTTCACCCTGTTTTCCATTGCTCCCATTTCACATTTAACTTGTTGAAAACTGCATTGGAGTCAGGTGACAAAAGTTGCAATGTAACTTTTCTTTGTGAAATTAAGAAGGGTTCCGCACATCTTTCTTTTTCAAATATAAATGTAGGAACTTTAAAAGATATTTTTATTTATAATCTTTTTCTGTTACATATGTAATAGAAAAGTGGTCTCCCTTCTATGTCTGAGAATTTTTTTAAAAAGTTTATTAAATATAAAATGTTGCTATATCAAGTAAAGTCTCCCTACATTCATCTGCTTATGCTGCCAGGAAGTGCTACCACTCTGGTAATATTTGATAATGCAATCTATAAGAAAATTTAGAGTCCTTGAAGACTAATGCAAGACTGAAAAGTAATTGCTTGAAAAGTTGTGTTAAATGAGAATTTTAGTAGAAGGAAATTTTGCAGAAAGGAAAATTAACCTTCTCTGCTGGAATTTTTAGATATGTGGACAAAGGAAATGCTGATACCAAGCTGTAATGAAATATCACAGTAGACTTTGTCTTATACCCAAAAGATTTATTTTTATTTTTTTTTGAAACTAAGGGTATATTGAAGAACATTCCCTGCTGACTGATCTTCTCTCCTTTCCTGTTAATCAATATTGGGCTGTCCTGATGCAAGTGAAGGTAATCCAGGATTCCAGGGTAAAGGAGAAGAGCCTGATCCTCCATAACCATGTGTAGTTTACTTTATAGTTTGCTCATAGTTTTCTAAAACTTTTTTTTTTTTTTGGTAGAAAAAATGTGTGTATGTAGCTTCACCTTTCCCTGATAATTATTTACCATCCTCCCTTGTGCTCTAACCTGAGCAGAACTGGAAGAAAAGCAGGTGAGGGGAGAATTTTATTGAAGTGTGTGTGAGAGATTTATTTATATCACCGATTGCTAGGGAGATAGATGGAGCAGGTAATGGAAGAACACCTGCTTTTGGGTATTCATATGTCCTTAGTAAGCTCTCAGAATCCTAAAAAGATTTTATTATCATTAGCTAATTGAAGCTGAGTTCAAAACAAGGAACAATGGCCATCATTTTTCCTAGCACTAAATCTGAGGTTCCCTCCCCAGTCCTTGTTTCTGACTGCAGCCACATCTGCTGATGGCATTTACCTTCCCTTTCCCAAGATCTGCTGGAAACACTTCTGGATATGACATTAACAGAGAGGAGATCAATTGCAAGTCCCTTGAAGCCAATTCTCCATGCTAACAGAGAACTTATCAGTTCCTTTTACATATGAAAACTTAGACTCATTCTGGGCTCTTCCTGCCCCCTCATAAATAGCATTTTGTACAGTTGTGTGTCTCTAGAAGCAGACAGAATTTTCTGCATTTACTCCAAGATGGCCAGAATTTCACCTTTATATTTTCTACGTGTTTACAAACTATAATAAAGAAGCAATGTTGGTTTGGGTTTGTTGTTTGTTTTTTTT
>VWYO01014373.1:10870-47091 GCA_013400275.1 Rhadina sibilatrix | reverse complement strand
TTTTTTTTTTTTTTAATTTGAGTTGGGATGGGGCATCTGCCTGTCAATGCTTCTGCTGTGTATATGAATTCCTCCTAAAGTAGGTAGAGATTTTTTTGGCTGGCAGGAGCCACTGCTGTTAATGACCAGTTCTGAACATCAGTCAAAACTCTGGCATTTCGTAAGGTTGCTATGCAGCCCTTTTCCTTAGCCTCCAACACCATCTTTCTTGCTGAGACTTGGTGATATTTTACGAAATCTATCATATAACCTCAGTTGCTCTGGACATTTTCTTCTCAGTCTGGAATGCAAGAGTCAGCAGCACACTCCTATCAATTGTGCTAAAAGATACTGACAAGTCATGTATTACGAGATTTGACCTCTAGCCGTGGTATAAGCAGCCTGTGCAATGTGCCTTGAATTTCTGACCCTGAAAAACAAATAAAGAACAGAGAAAGTGTTTCTTCAGCTTCACTTCTTATAGGAATGAGCAGGGAATAAGTGCCTTCTGGTTTATTGTGGGCAGTGGTGGAACTTGCTTTTTCTCTAACGTCTGAAACAGTATGTGCCCAGACTATGAACAAGCAAAGACTGAACAGCAGAACATGAAAAACATGAGGATTTTCTGCCTTCATCTCTAAATCTAGATGAATATTTGGAGAATTTCAGGAGGCTGATAAAAAAAAGAAATAGTCCTTGTTTCAGCTTAAGGTTAATCTTTTGACAATGGCAGTATGATACAAAAATGGTTTAGGGACTAGCATTAAAATGAAAAAAAAAATCTCCTCTATGCAGGCAGTATGTGCTGAGAAAGCCTGGTGCTGTGGTCTGTTTGAGATATTGGATGTGAAACCCTCCCAAACCAGCCTGTACCCATAATTGGAGGAAATCAAAGGTGTAGCTCTTGCTGTGCAGAATGGATTGTCTCACGTGAGAGATGGTTCTGATGATAATTTTATGAGCAATGAATCTTTGATGTTAAGGACATGCTTATCTGACCACACAATTTCCTTCTGTAAGAGACTAAGGGGACTCTTGGTGCAGACTCTGCCTTGATTTGATGGATGGAAATCTTAGGCCCAAGAGTCCTGGCGACTTTTCAGACTGCATTTTTTAATTCCATTGCAAAGAGGGATTGCAGAGGCCTTTTCCCTGTGCTTTGCCTTTCTTGGCAGGGAGGCAGCCTGGATATATTGCAGACTGTGCAAGTCAGTTCTTGGAGCCAGTTTTGGGTGTAGTTAGTCCTGTAGGTTATGAAAATGAAATGGGACAGATTCTGGCCCTCATTTGGGTTACTCTGTAGTGAGACCTTTATTAAGCAATTGTTGCAAGCACATAATTATTCTGGTTACAGGGTTGTGGTGCACTAAAGCTTTTATTAAAGGTGCTGCCAGACTGTAGAAAGGAGAAGGGCCTGAAGATTCTTCAATTATGGTGAAGAATAATTGGACTTAATTACAGTTCATACTGCCTCTCACCATTAGCAGTGTCAGTGGTGCAGCTCCTGTCTGTAGTCAGTAACTTGGTGTGTGATTGTGAAAAAGTCACTGGTCCCCCTTTCCATGGCTCCTAGAGTGCATCTTCTGCTAGGCTGGAGACAGGAAATCCTGAGTGTGCTGCTGGTGGGAGCTCAGGCTGCTGCTCCAGCACGGGTTGTGTTTTCTCAGAGATGGTCAGAGAGCAAGTGCCAGCATGGGATACAGTCTGGGTGTGAGGTTTCTTGTGTGTTCAGTGGTGTGTGGTGTCACACTGATCCTCGTGGGGCACTGTAGGGCTCCCTTAGCAATCACTTTTCCTTTCTTTCATTTTTCCCCCCCTAATATTCCCCAGTGTGCTCATCTGAAACCAGATGAAATGACTGTGATGTACCAACCTGAAGTGACAGGACAGACTTAGTGGAGAAAAGCTCTCTACTCCTTCCCATTTACTGTTTCAGAAAAAGTGTTTTTATAATCTCTTTATATAAAACCTCACAATAATATATGACTCCTTAGTGTAGTTGGTAAACAACCTGCCCTTTAGTCAAGCACATCTTTAAAAATATGATGCATCACCTTACAAAAACAGTTGAAGATTTTTCCACAAAAATCCATATCTTGTCCCATAAATAAGAATGTTAAATGATGAGCACTTCCCGCATTATACACATCTCTGGATGTGATGTCCTTCTTGGAGAATTTTTGTTAAGAAACAAAATACAATTTTTATTGAGATCAATAAAAGATTAAGGTGACAAAATGATTTATCGGCTGTACAAAATGCTCATTTTTCCCCCAACAGCAGCACAACCAACCAAGAAAAAAAAAAAAGAGGATGCCATGAAGTATTTTGTATTTAGCTTTGTTTTTGCCTTGCGTCCTTGGAAAACTGGGAAAACAGAGCTAAGCCATCCATCAAATCTTAAAATAGTGCTTAAAATGAGTAAGTGCTGCTCTGGCCCTCAGACTACAACATATGGAGGAACTTATTGTATGACCTACTACACACCAAAATCCATGGAAATACTCCCATTAACTTCAATGAATATAACTCCAGTAGTGCATAATGAAAACAGGAGAGAAACCAATTTATCAGTGCATGAGAGATGGTGCTCACCATCGAGCCTTACTTTTGATTACAGCAAGGCTGCAAAGCTAGTGTGCCTCCTTGATGTATGATTTGATGTGCCTCTGAAGAAAACTTTTATTTTAAAGCTCTCAAGGAGGGGTGGATTAAATGTCCCTGGAAAAAGATCCCCTGGATGCAGTTTCTCCCTCAGCAGCAACATCTCACATCGGTGTCCCCAGTGTGAATTTAAGCAGGGGCTCTAATGAAGCCGTGTGAGAGTTGCTGGCTCCAGCTCCTGCAGCTCCTCCCCAGCACTTGTCAGAACTGCTTTTGGTGACAGATCCCAGGTGAATCAGGGTGGGGGAGGAAATGAAGCTGCTTTGCTGAGTATTCCAGACGAGCAATCACCACTGGAGGAAGCTCCAGAGGTGCTCAAAATTGGTGTAACTCACACCAGAGAAGAAAATTCTGTACCTTCCCTTGGTTAAGTGGCTAATACCTGCATCTGTCCAGTCAG
Organism: Rhadina sibilatrix; assembly: GCA_013400275.1. Classification (NCBI taxonomy): domain Eukaryota; kingdom Metazoa; phylum Chordata; class Aves; order Passeriformes; family Phylloscopidae; genus Rhadina; species Rhadina sibilatrix. The sequence continues at coordinate 44,048 of VWYO01014373.1, read as the reverse complement.
GCAGTGGAAGTATGAGGAGGATTGGTTTGTGCCCTCAGCAAAGTTGTACCCACTTTGTCTGGGCATTGCCTAAAGCCTGGCCCGAGCACCTGGCTTAGAAAGGGAGGTGACCCTTGCAGTCTGGTATTTCTGCAAACTGCCATGGAATTCAAAACACCTGCTTTGCACACTGCCAACAGAGAGATCCTAGTGAGCTCGTTGCATGCATAGAGTGAATGGAAAGACAGGTATCAATTTCCTTACTGACAGTGGAAACGTTTGCTTGAAAAGTTTTGTGTGCAGTGACATTGTGCCAGGTGCACCTGAACACGGGGCTAACCCCACACCTCCTGTGTAAGCTGTAAAATTGAGCACAGTTTTTCATAACATGAAAAAACAGTAGTAAAGCACATCCGAATCCTAAAAATGGATTCAGCTCCAAAAATAAGTGAAATTTGCAACTTATAGAAAAGCAATGGTCCATACCTCGCTAAACACAGGCTCAATCAAATATATAACATAAAACCTAACCATTTGTAACTGCAGTCATTCCTGTGCTCTGCTTTTAAATAACACTTTAGATTTGTGTTTTAGTGTGATAAAGTCCTTCTCAATTCTTAAAGCACCATCACCATTTTGTATTTAATTTGATGCTAACTGTAATTTTGTCTTAATTTTTTTTTTTTTTTTTAATCTCAGATCCTTTTCACCGGGTAGTTCTTTACACATATTTATTTTAACTGTTGTTGCAGTATCCTTGAAATTGTTGATACCACTGTTTGGAAAGGAAAATAGAGATTTTCATGAGTTTTGGGGAAGGCATATTGTAAATGAGAAAAATCTAGACTCATTTTCATTGTATTTTTATATGAGTGTTAAGAGCAGGAGGTGTGGCCAGCTAAATACCAATGAGAGATGCCTCACTTGAGAAGGGACATCAGTACAGCACAGATGCCCACTCTCAAACACCAAATAGTGTGGTGAAAATGGATTTTTTTAATGTATAATAAAAAAATTATTATTCACAGAAAGTACTTGTTATATGTTTCTTATTCTCTTCTGTTACACGAGGACTGGGATTTTATTAAGTTTGGTAATTTCTGAGACTACAACACTTAAAGAAGCCATCTGTACATTTAAATGAGAACTGGCTTTTCAGGATCATGTTTGTTCAGCTCTGTCAGAGAGGAAGAATATGTGGAATGTGTGGTATAACTTTGAAGGAGAAAACATCTCAGCTGACAAAACATTCTGTTGGAGCAACGTTGCTTTGGAGCATTCTGTATATTTAGAGTGAACCTTTGTGTGTGCTCGTATGGACACACATAAAGGAGAAGCTTGTCTTGGCCTTGATGCTTTTTGGAGCGTTCTTGCTATTTTCCAGGGCCTGAGTCCAGTTACAGCACACATAACACCTCCCTGGAAAGTTCACTGGAGCTTTCTGGCCATGGAGGACAAAAGGAAGTCAGTAGGACAGGGCAGTCAAGTCCAGTTGTAAGTTTGATGTGTTGGAGACAGGTTTCTCTGCACTGAATTTTCCTGTAAGGATCTTGGTCAAGTAGTTTATGTCCCTGAGCCTCTGTTTAAAGGAGCTGGTAACATTGCCTGTCTTCGCAGGTGTGGATTTTGAAGATAAATGAAGCTCAAAATTTGATTTTTGAAATTCTGTCTTAAGTTTTGACTGGTGAAATGGTAGAATAAAAGCAGGATTATCTTAATTATTGAACAATTTTTATCTTTCTCTGAAATAGTTGCATTAATTTATCTTAGGGATTACTTTCCCCTGTAAAATGATGGGTATGCCAGCCCATGGAAATGCACATCACTTTGTGGTATGGCACGTTAGCTTGGCCAAGAAACTCTGTAAAGGATGTTTGCAAAATATATTTTCAATTCTTAAGGCCATCTTAGAGCACAGGCAGATAAAATTCTGTCTCCTTAGCAGATTGATGATGTGGGCTCTGTTTCCCCAGTGTCATCCTTCATGGATCTTCAGCTTTCTATTGGCTACAGCTAGTAGCCTCACCCATATGTTGCTCTTTTTTTAATCCATTTACCCATCCTCCTGCTGAAATAAACACTTTTTCTACTTCATTCTCTCTGCAGAGAGAAAATCGTATTAACAGTGCTTTCTCCTTCTGCATCCTCTGCACATTAATTATTGTGTTCTGTATTTTGTTTGTTCATTTTGTAATGCTTTCCAACGGGATAAAAATCAAAAGTATGTGTGGCAAAATGTTACTGACAGCGTGGGAATTGAAAGGTCTTTGCCCATAGATGGTCAAATGATTTAATGCATCTTTTTGGAAAGTGTAAGAATAACTCCAGTGTTGAGGAGTTACTCAGATTTGCACAGAACTATTCAGGGTAAAATACATGCAGATGTGGAGCTCTTATCTTATAGCAGTGTTAAAATGTATTGCTTTTTAATTATTTCAAACTACATCCTTCTTAAAATAAGATTCAAGAAAGCCACAGACTGCTTATTAGTGTATATGTATTTTGTTGGGGGAGATTAATAATTATTTTCTGTTTAAATAAGGCATATGAGACATTCCAAATAGCACTCCTGTTAATAATTGAATGTTAAAACAAATGTACGACTGTGTTCCAGGATCACAGAAAACAATGAATCATGCATTTATTATTTTAACTGATGTGATACAATCAGCAGGGAACTCTTATTTAGAGAGCAGGTTAGTGTCTGCTGTGCTGCTTAAAGCCAAACCCAGGGCCTTGTGTTATTGCTGCTCATGGAATGAGTCTAATGTGCAGAAATCAGAGAGAAAGAGAGCAAGGTGAGGGGGGGTTGGAGCTGAGGGGTTTGGGGTTTTTTTTAAGAAACAGGGTATTTTTGGCTATTATTTGTCTTGATTAAAGAGTTGGAGGACAGAGGATAACTAGAACTCTTTCCTAACAGTGCTGGGTCTTGCATTAATGTTGGGAAGGCTCATTGTGCTGTGGGGAGAGTTTTTAAAACAGGACAATACCTAAATGTCCTTCACACAGTTGTCTTTGCAGAAGGAAATGGTTCTTACATGCACCTCATATAGCTGCCTGAAGGGAAGAGAGCAGCAGCAGCTCCATAGGGCTGTTTAAGACAAGCACTGAAATCACAGGTGTTCATGGTCTCAAAATTTATGCATTAATTACCCAGATTTGCATAAAAGTAAAACAATTTAGGTAACTCACATTAAAAAAAAAAAAAATAAATAAAAAACCCGTAAGCCAAAATGGTGTTGATATCAACAATCCATTCGGTCTCTCTCTGCTCCTTCCTTCCCATAAAAAAAAAATCTCCCAGCTCCTCCTTGGGGAAGGAAGCTGACGTCGTAAAAAGATCAGGTAGAGAGAGGAGAATAATAATGGCAGCATTAGCAAAGAGCCCTGCACAATCCCCTGCCCCTCTGTCCTCCCTGGCAGGTTCCCTGCAGCAAGATGCAATATATCTCTTGGTTTGAATATTTCATTTCCAGGGGTACATCTGCTTTTCTTTCATGTTCTATTCAGCGTTACCTATTTGTAACGCGTTTGAGAACCGATTTTCCGGCTCCTTGATACGGTACAAGAGAAAGAGAAGCTGTGTATCAGTGTAATGATAAAAGGCATGAGGAAAAGGGGAAAGTAATAATTGGTTGCAAATCAAGTTATGAACCTCGAGAAAAAAATAAAAGTGGAAGAGGGAAGAGGGTTTTATAACCTCAGTAAATAGCAGAAATTGCAATGTGCTGTGTACATTTGGTTTGTACTTTTACACCAAGTTAGCGGATAAGGATATTTATCTGATGTTGTTTGCTCTCCACATAAACTCTTCTGATTTAGATGATAGATAGAAACCATTTATACAGATAAACACAGTAGGGGTCTAAACACGGATCCCTGTGGAACACCAGATGTGAGTAAATGAACACTTGATTTTCCTCTTGTCTGCTTCTGACAACCTGATGGATAAGAAACCATCTCCTGAATTCCCTTAAAACCTGATAGCACTAATGCAGATAATAACATAGAGTGAGATATGGTATTTATTAAATCTGCTCTCTAAATATTAATACGACAGCAGCTGTGATCTTTCTACTCTTTAACTGTACTCTTCATGCACTGTGTCATTTACTAACAAAGATAAATGCACAGGACTGATGTAGAGGGTTTAGGACCACAGGGGTATTCAAATACTTAAGATTCATGCAATTTAGAAATTAATACTCTACATCAGAATTGATTAAATAAAAGGAGTGTGAGAAATTTACAAAATTGCTTCTAAAATGGAAACAGATTGTGTGGATGGAATAAGAAGAAGGTATGTTAATTCTTTTTTGTCCATTGTCCCAAGTGGATCTAATGCTAACCACTGCAGAGTGTATTAGCAGAAAGGAGCTTTAGTATTTCATAAGTTAGAAATATCATCTCTGAAGTGTCAGCAGTTTTATATCCATTTTTCTCTCCCTCTCCATTTCCTCCATATCTCTGAGACTAAAGTCTAACAGAGGAAGAGGCCACCAGGGGCCATGTCTTGGCCAGATGCTTTTATTCACTGTGTCATGTCTTTTCCAGAGTTAACTGTCAAATGCTCTTGTAGTTCAAGCGTTCTCAGGTGGTGGGGGGTGACTTCCAGCACTGTAATTTCTTACCTAAAGCTAAACTCATCAGTTCTATCTTGCCAGCAAAGCCCATAATCCCAGAACCTCTCCCAGGCCACGTGGGCTTCTTATTTATCAGCCCAGTCTGGTTGACTTGGGCTGAACTGTGAAATTTCACTGAATGTATGAGTGAAAGCATAGTGAGGATCAGCACCAACATTTGCACAGGCAAGAATTGTACTTTGTTCTGTGTAATGCAAATCCCCATGTTAAAGAACAGTGCAAGGTGACCCTGGTGCCATCCAGACCCTCAGGAAAGCCTCTGATCTGTTGATCTCTTATCATCTGGCTTCTTTCAGTCTCTTGGGAGACTCACAGCACCCAGACACAAACTGTGGCTTTGTGTCTGTGTTTGCAGGAGGTTTGAAGAGCTGATCTTGTGCAGGTTGGGTTGACTGTAAACAGAGATTTAGCAGCAGTGCTCAGGCAGCCTGTGGAGCCCAACATTAGGTGCTGCATTTGCTGTGTTCTGTTGCACACATTTGTGGAAGAGGAGGCCCTGTTCATTCCATATCCACTTGTCTGGGAAGAGGCTCAGTCCTCAGGAAGATCACCCTTGTGTACAGTGGTGCCTTATGAGGCTACTTGGAACAGAGGCTAGACAGAGTTAAAAGAATAAAGTAGTTATTTATTAAAAGGCCTTTAAAGGATACACCTTGGGCAGTACAAGAGCCTGGCTGTGGCACTACCCAAAATGGACTTCAGATGGATTCCAAGCCACGAGGTTTCACACTTCTATAAGTTTTGGACCATTTACATATTGGGGTTAATTGTCCAATTACAACTTCAGGTTATGGAGTCCCAATCTCCCAGTCTACTCTCCTCAATTTGTTGTTGTTATAATTTTTGGGCCTGAAGCTGCAATGGTGTCCTTGGTTCTCAGGCTGGAAAGGGATTGTTTTTCTAACTAAACTGTGAAGAGAACTTGCTAACACTTTATATGAAGTTCAGAGTTACATATCAGTGCAGTACAGAATCTGGAAAATATGAAAGCTAAAACTGAAGGCATCGACAGCAGACTGGATGGCTGAGGTGACAGGTTTCAGACTGGACAGCTTCATCAGGGATCCCTCCAGCTCAGCTTTGTCTAGGTAACTGTCCCAGTTTGAGCTCCACACTTCTGGTGCCTGAGAATCTCCCCAGTGGGATGTTTCTGCCACCACAGCATTCCTGAGGACCTTCCACCCCCCTGGCAGCACAGCCTCCCTCTCAAAGGGTCAGTGCAGCTCTACAGGCTCTTCTGCACCAAGGGCAGTCCACCAGTCCCAACTGGAATGCTTTGAGCAGAGATTTCAGACTGTATTCAGCAAACACAGTGGCAGGCACTTAGAATAATTCCACTGCTAGGAACTAAAAGCTAATTGGCTTTGAAGAAAATAACCCACACAGTTTGTACCACTCCACTGATCAGAAACTGGACCATGGATAATTGAGATGGTGTGAAACACCTACTGCTTCACGCTCACAATTTTTGGATCCATTAATTCCTACAGTAACATCCTACAGGAGGATGTTACAACAGCTTAGTTCATTATAAATAATTTTGCCCCATTTACTTTGGAATTTTGTGGTTCTTAATCCATAAATGCAAACAGAATACAAATTTGCAAACAAAGGAGCTTGGAAATAGTGACTTTTTTTCCCTTCAACCCACTGTTTTGATATGATGGTAGAGACTAAGATTTTATAAACAGTAGAATTGTATTTTCACGTAAGATACCTGTATGGTTATACTTGGGGCTAAAGCTGAGGAATGTTTTGGATGTTATATGGTAGTTTAGAGTTGTTTTGTTTTGCACTGTTTGTGGTTTGTTTTGTTGTTTTGTTTTTGGGGTTTTTTTAAGACTGTGAATCACAAAAAGTGTGTGCTTGATCCTAAAATTAATTTTGATGGATTATGGGATCACAGAGTTTATGGCCAACACAATTGTATTTGATTCTACTCAAAAATAACAAAAAATTAATTTTGTTTCAATCAGTCACAATGTTATTCAACACTGTTATTGTTGCTCCTGTTCCCCTTTCTAGAAAGAGGAAGAATGGATGTCATGGTACTTGTGACAGAAAAATTCAAGCTGTTGCTGAACATTGTTATTTTCAATATCAATCTAATGTCAAATTAAGGCAAATATTCAGAGATTTTGAACTTTGTGGTGATCCAAATGAGAAATCCTAGAAATATTTCTCTTCTCACAGCTTCCATTAAATATTTTTAGTTTTCCCACAGAATTTTGGGATGCTAATTCTCAGTTCATGTGCCTTAATCCCAGAAGAGAGAAAACTATTCTGCTGTTAAGTTACCAGCAGATTTAACAGTGTATTTTGTACATGGTATTTTCCTAGATCAAAGTTGTTTTCAAGCATTTTTGATATATGCATTTTAAGAACTTTGTAGTCTGAAGATCCAAATTTCTGTAAGGAAATTTAAACCTATTGATAGTAGACTTGAGTTTCTTGGTTTGCTTTTGTGGATTACTTACAAATAATCCTCAGCTACCCAAGAGTAAACCACCTGAAAGCCACTGTTATAGGTTGAAATAGTCCCAACAGATAAAAATTTCTTGTTTAAATGGGAAGTTTTTCATTAGATCGTTCAGCCAAACCAGCAACAGAGCAATTGCCAGGAAGGTCAATAGTTAGGGGCCTGATGTTAATATTAAAAGTGGAATTCTTGGTGTAAATCACATCTTATTTACAATGGGTATTTTATTTGATTTTGTTAGGTTTTGTTTTGTTTTTTTTCTTTTCACTAGAACAAGTCTAGATAAGAAATTGCTCTTTGGAAGCTGTATCCCAAGTGGAAAACAATTCCTGTGAATGAAGTGGGATCACCATATTTTTCTTTGTCTGTGTCTGCAAGGAGCTGATCCAGTGTAATGGGCAGAGAGAGCAGCAGCATATTCACTGCAATATGTAAAGTAGCCTCTTGGGCTCCCCATACATTTTATCTTTCATTATCAATTTGACACTCCTGCACGGGTAGATTCATTCTCTGGCAGGGAATACCACAGGCTATATTTCTGTGCTTTTTCTCCCTCCATCCAAGCATTCTCTCAGTGCCTTGGTAAATCATCATGTTAAATCATTAATAGTGAAGAAAGGCATGCTACGTAAGCAATTATATGCTGATTAATGTCCAAGTTAAATCCCTCTCTTCAAAGATATTGCTGACCTGCTGAGTGTCTCCATCATGTTCATTTTCTTTGTTCTTTGGGCAGTAGTTTAGCAGTCCAAGAACAAAGGCAGGAGTGTTCTCAGGTTCAAATCCTCGTGTGCAGCACTGAACACGAGCAGTTGACATTCTCTCTCAAAATCAGCTTGGCAGGGGGGCGGGGCACAAGGGCTGAAAATCTTCAGTAAAGCTTTACCAAACTGGTAAAATTCTGGGCATGTCCTCAAAACTCTCATCCTTGTTGAAAGCATGGCATTTTCAGTGGCAGCAGCAGTGAGAGGAGCCCTCGAAGCTGTGTTGCAGAGCCACATCAGTTCAGCCTGCTGGGAGTAGGTGTAGGTGACATGGGGCTGAAAATGTGGCACCCAAAATGCTTTTCTCCTGTGGAGCTGCCTCTGTCACTGAGAGCACAAGAGCCAAACAAGCACTGGGCTGGTGTAGGAATGGTTTGAACCAATCCCATTATCCAGATGTTAGCATCTGTACAATGCAGACAGAATGGAATCCTGACTGAAGAAAGGGTGGGATTCAGAGGAAACATATTCCATTCTGGTATTTTCCTAGGGAAGAAAAATAATGTACAAAATACAGGATCTTTTGGAATTCCTAGAGATGTCTGTGATGCTCAGTGTGTACAAACACAGGTCTGTAAATGTAAACACATTTACACAGAAGTGTGAGTTTGTGTCATCAGCTCTTTGGAATGTGGGTGCTGCTTTCATTTTCTGCTGAGAGGCAAATTATGGACAAATAGCATTCGTGCACTCAGCAGATAAGAAGGAAAAGGAAACACCAACATTATCTATCTGCTGACAGAAAGAAATATTTATAAGATATTTGCATCAATAGACGTTGTCTGGTTTTAAATCAGATACAGATATTGGAATATGACTGACAAGTTCTACTTTCTTCACCCCAGAATCTCAGAGCAATATATATATATATATATATATTATTTTTTTTTTTTTTCTCTTTCCCTTAGTTATGCTTGCTATTCCTTTGCATTGGGAGCATTGTTCTCAGGAGCAAAGCCTGCCTCAGAGAGCACTGTTCAGTATTAGCTGTGCTGTAGTCTGGACCAAAGAGATGAGAGAGTGCTAAAGGGTTTTTTCTGCAACATCAGGCCCTGGTTTTTCATTCCTTTCAGAGAGTGTTGCAGAGTAGCACCATGACGAGGGTGGCTTTGCAAGATCCTTGTTCAGAGAATGTTCCTCTCCCACCAAAGGCCAGGTGTCTCACTTTGGTGTGCAGGCCTTTGATAGCTGGGAACTGTCTCCTTTTAGCTGGATCTCTCCCTCAGCTGTGTAGCAGAAGTGATGTTTTTAACGTGCCAGGGATGTGCATTTTGCCAGACCCACCCAGGTGAGAAGCTGACACTTCAGAATTGTCACTCAAACTGTTTTTTATGCTATTAGTGCTAAAATACTCATTATATCATAATGTGTGATGATACAGACCTGTTGTGCCAGGTTCTGTTTGAGCCCACATTGGGTGCAAGGTTGCAGTAGACGTTGAGTGGCTCTTCAAAGCTGTTCAGAAGCTGTGCTGAATGCAGGTCCAGCAGAAAAGCACCCATTCCTTTTGCTTTTTACAATAAATTTTTATTGTTTCGCACACACTGCTCTCCACATGTTGAACAATGTTCAGCTTCTTTAGAGGTACCAGTTGTGATGTTATTTGCGAGACAAAGATTTCTCTGGAATTTCTGCTCCAGTATTTCAGCTGTTGTAGTCCACTATTTTTGGCAACACTGATTACCCGTAAATCTCCCTTCCTGTTTTTCCAGTTGAAGTTATTCAACCCCTGACAGAACCTGGCAGAGGGATTCCAGAAGTGCTGTAGCTGTTAGAAGTTTTTTTCTTTTTACCTGGCATTATATCTGAGTAAGAATTTTCAGTCAGTCATCATGAAACCCCATAGTAAATCGTGCTAAGTCTGCACTTCTTGAAAATGCTACTCCTCTAACACTTCCTTGTCTCCTACTACCCATTACCATTCCATCTCTGTTACCAGGCTGAGAAAATCTATATTCTCTGCAAGCTTGACAGCTCTAGGAATAAGCAATGGAGTACCACAGGCAAAATCCCCCGAGGAGCTGCTGGGGCTCCCAGCCTCGTTCCTTGTGCTGCTCCAGAAGAGAGTTGGACATTCTCAGAGTGTTTTGCTTCCTTACTGACAGGAGCCTGCCAGGCTGAGGAGAAAGTCACATCGTGGGGCAAAAGCCTCAGGCCCTGCTGAGGTCCCTCTCATTGTTCCCAGGGTGGAGAGAGGAGGTTTCTGTAGACTCAGCCCAGTGCAGGCACACATGGAAGGTGAAGCAAGCATTACCCTTCTGGATGAGCTCAGTTAAAGTCAAGGAGTAGAAAATCAAGCACCTGAAATGCCTTGGAGTTTGGGCTTTATGGGTCTGCAATAAATGAAAAAACAGAATATTTAGTTGCCTCAGTAAGATTTCCTGTGAAGAACATTTCATTGCACAGTGTTTCTCCCTCTCACGTTCATTTGCTCCTTCATCATTGTTTATTTTAATCTGAAACTTCAGAGTTGGTGAAAAGGTCTGTTAAAATAATGGAGTTTAATATTTCAATGTATTTTTCATTTCTTCTTTCCCTCCCTCTCTCTCTCTCTCTCACACACACACATGTGTTTCAAAAGCATCCACCCAGAGCACAGAGCAAGATCACCCACCAGAGTGGGGATCTTGAGGGTTCCAGAATTCAAATTACTCACTGGGTAGATGACACCATTCTTGGTGTTTTTCAGAGAAGGCTGGGCTGACTTACAGAAAAATCAAGTCCTTTCAAGTCCTGAAAAGTGAAATACAGCCAATAAACAATATTTGACGGGCTCCTTGAGGTGAAAATGTGGCAGGGGAGTAGAGAAGACAAAAGGAGGTAGCGCTGCTTCAAAGGAAAAATAATTTGGATGCAATCATTCCAGAAGAGATATAAAATGATTAGTATAATATGAGGCAAAATACTCTCTCTAAGCAATGTTTGGAGAATGTAATGCCAACAAATTCAGTATCTTTTTAAAAGTCCATTAATTTCATCAACTTATTCAGTGGTGTGTGAAGAAGGATGACTCATAGTGGTGGAGCTCAGGACATCTGTGATCTCTCTGGTTTATTATCCTTGTCTTTGATGAGTTGTTTCAACCCTTTGCAGCTCAGTTTTCCTTCCTTCCCTCCTTTCCACACTCAGTTTTCCCTCTGTATTTTCTCCTGTAACTTGTGCACCATTTGTGAGACAGTTGAATACCTCCCATACAGGGCTTGATTTCATCTGGTGCTTCCAAATGTTATTTTAATTCTAAAAATCAGATTATTATATGCTTTCATTAGGGCAAGTAATGGACCTTCTAAGTTTTTCCTTTAGTCATGTTCCCCATTTTTCGGTCAGTCATACAAATCAGAGAGTCTCTCCCCTAACCTGCCCCTTTACATCCTTAATAAACAATATTAAAAGGGAAGTTGTCACTTGTATTACATTGACCCTTTTCCTGGAGCCAAAGTTCTGTTGGTAAATTCTGGAGAAAAGAATTGAAGCTTAGAGGAAGCAAAGAAAGGAGGAAAGCAAGGGTGTGGGTTGTTTCATGAAATGCTACAGAGAGGGGTGTTTTAATCTACCCGTGACCATGCAATAACCTTTGTGATCACTCTTTTATAGCCCACAAGCTCTCCTGCTTTCATGGACAGAGAGTGCTTAAGAGCATGTGCATATTTCTCTGCTAATCAAACCCAAAAATATCTTCTGGGCTGAGTTTTAATTTATATTATCAAAACTGCAGGACCTACTGAATCTAGTGCAATGGAAAGCAATTCAGCTTTTATATAGAGATGCAGTGCAGAGCAGAAATAAAATCTAGATTACCAATTACTGATAGAAATTGCAGCTAATCCTGTACAGCCAGAAGCAGAATGGCCTTTCACAGGGATAGAAGGAAAAAAAAAAATAGACATTATTTGGTAAGAAAGTAAATGATAAATATGAAAACTCAAGGTATTAAACAATAAGAATTGACTGCATGTGCAATGCAGCAGCAGAACATGGCAAAGGTTTGTGAAATGGGGTCCTGAAAACGTAATTTTATTATTGCCAGTGTTTTATCACTTGTGCCCAATAATGCTTTTGATAGGTAGAATGTTTCCCAGATCTCCAAGGAGTGGTCCAGGCTTCATAGTTTAAAATAGATGGGGAAAATATTCAGGGAACATTAACTTCAAGTGGGACTTTCTGCTCTGATTGACAGAATTCATTACAGAAGGTGTGTTAGAGTTCTGGTGCTCTTGCAATGGCTCAGCTGGACTTCCAGCCTCACTCCTCCGAATGTGATTGAGCTCAAATCCCCCTCTACCCTTTATTGAGAGGTTTTTTTTTCCTTGGTCTTTATATGGCAACAGAGAAAATGAATTTTGTTTAGTTTCTCTAACCTTGCTAGTTCAAATTCTCTATTAAATCCCATTTAAAATACAGCCTGATCTGGGGACACCTTTATTTCCCCTGGTCTCACTCTGCCTGTGAAAGGTTGGAGACTCCCCAGAGCCCGGGGGGTGCCTTGTTTCTCACTGCCCCACATTTGTGCACCACAAGAAGTTTAGCCAGGACTACTCAGGAATCACCAAGGTTTGCCACATCACGTAAGGGCTGCCCCAACACAAAATTCAGACGTGTAATGACATCAGTCCCCAGGGGAGGAAACTCTCTTGGCCATGGCAAAGCGTGTGTGGAAAATGTGGTGGTTTTGGGGGAGTCTCCCAAGGAAGGAATTTGCCTACTTGCCTAATAGGGCACATCCTGTAGTTTTTCTGGAGGTTTGGCTAGGAACCTGAAGTTGGGTTTTTTTTTATTTTAAAAGGGTAGCAGAAAGACATTTCCCCAGACATTTCCAGATGCAAAGATTGCTGATATTTGGGAATATTTCATAGGTGCTTGAAGCTGGTAAATCTCAAATACTTGGGACCCACTTGCAAGCCAATCCCTCCTGCATGGCAGGTGTATTGTTAGATACTTACCCATCAGCTTCTCACACTAGACTGCTCCAAGATGGAGCTCACAAGACAAAGCTCACACAAGCTTATGTTAATTTTGGAGGTCAGCCTAGAAAAGTGTAAAGGTCCTTATTGGCCTTAAAAATCTGTGAATCAATAGCAAGTGCTAGCAAAAGGTCACTGGCCACAGATAAAGGGCTGACTATCAGACCATCTAGCAGAGCTACTCACACCTTTTTGTTATGAGGTTAAAATAAATCCTACATTTGGCTGTCAGATATTGTTCAGTCGCTTTTGTTCCTCTTGGCAGTTTCATGCAGATGCTGCTTCTGAAAAATCTCAGCTGCTCCAGAACACCATAGAGAGCTTCCTGAGTCTTTCCCAAACACTTCCCCAAGTACTCTGCAACCAGCAGTAGAGCAGCTCTCTGGTCTGAGTGCCTTATGATTTATGAATAACTCTGGTTTCCATTAAGCTGCAGAAAGGGGATAGTGTGTTTCACCCTGTGCTGAGAACCCCATTTGTTTCCGTTCCTGTCAGCAGTTTGCATAAGTGAATGATTTTATTTCATGTGAGAGAGAAGGCAAACACACAAGTTATCCCAGCAGTGGAAGATTTGTCAAATAAAGCTTTTAATAATGGTGTTATTTGACAGTTTTATAGTGCCTCAACTTTCGAGCAGTTTGAAGGTGGTAGGTTTTCAATAAAAATTAAGTCCTTATCTAGAAGAAATTCAGTCCCTGTTGTTTTAAAAGAACTAGTCTCAGCTGCATTGGAGCACCTTAATCTACTATTGAAAGTAAATCTCAATCCTTTTCTGTATTAATATATCTTGCAATCCATCATCAGGAGGTGTTCTGTGTATTTTTTTGCCCTAGTATATCAAGGTGGCCTGATAAACCACCTTCCTAACCAAACTTGTTGGGTGATCATTATGTTTCTCACAAGAATAAATTATCCAGTGGAGTTCTCTGAGGCTTACTTAAATAGTCCAGAAGTGTTTCCAGTCACTCTTACTTATTTCTTTAATTTGTTTAAGGGGTCCAGTAAGTTATTCAGGTGAGGAGGAAAGGAAGAAGGAAGTTGCTGGTTTTCACAAGGTCAGAGTTAATCCTATCTGTGTTCATAAATCATTGTCCATTGTGGGATAACCACGCAGCACCTGAGGACGTGTTCATAGAGAACCAGCTCTGCATTGAAAGCTTCCTTGCTTGAAGAAGAGATTTCCAAAAGAATCTAAAACGGCTTCAGATGTCCTTCCAGTTAAATCAACATAAATTTTAAAAAATTATATTATTTAGAAATGTGCTGCTTTAGTTATAAAAGTTTGTTGATCTTCACTGTCCTGAGGAAAAACTGGATTTTTTTACAAGGCTTTTACCAAAACAATTTCTGAGCAAGAGAGGGCTCTGTAACCTGGCTGTTTGGTTTGGACAATTGGAATAATAAATGATAGTATGAATGGAAACAGCATATCTGAAGTTATTTGCCTAAGTTCACGTATGCAGATGTTGTGAGAGCTAAGATTTGATGTGAATTGTCCCATAAAGCAGCCCAACACTGGTTGTACTGACACAGACTGGCTCCACAAAGCACAGAACCCCCTCATACTGAGGAATTCAATGTATATATTGCTATAGCAGCTGATGTTTACAGGTGCTCAGCTGGTAAAATATATTCTTATCCTGTGTCTGTGTATCAGACTGAACATCCTGCATCCCAGAGACTTCAGCTACGTCTTGAGAATCATCAGGGTGAAGTTTTTGTGCTCAACATTCCACTTAGCAGTGTTGCTCAAACCAAACACACATATGGCATGTTTTCAAAGACCGTGTCACAGAATTTGTACCAGAGTTCTTTCAATCTGGTTCAATAAGCAAAGTGATCAGGAGACAGGAGCTGAAGGGAGGAAGAACAAAAGAACAGCAACATGTTTGTCAGCTGATGCACTGGAGCTCCTTTCAGAAGCTGGTCTCTCCCCTAAAAGGGCTTAGGGCTACTTTTATTTTCTACTTTTCACTAGAATTTGCTGAAAAGCTCTTGATGGAGAAAGTGATCTTCAAAGACCTTGAAATCTTACAGCCTGCTCTAGAAAACATTCTTGGTTGGGTGTGCTCAGTCCTGCCCCACTGCCTCCTGTTCCACTGCTTCTCTGGGGTCTGCCAGCAGGGCAAGGGGAGCACACCTGGTTAAAAACTGTCCCTGTTTAATTCCAGGGGAACTCCCTCCCTGTCACCTGATGGCTTTGATTGGGAGGATCAGACAGTGTCATTCTGTGCTCCACAGCCCCTTCCTGTTGTGAAGACAGGGAGAAGAGAGGGACAGGCACTGGCTTTTATTTACTAGCAGCTTCAGCAATGCTACCAGATGAATTAGAGGAGTCTTTCCATTGACTTTGTGAAAGTTGGAAGGCGTCTTGGGCTTGTGCTGTATGTACTGTTTTTATTTTATACACAGTCAGCTCAGAGTCTCCCTCATATCTCTTTCTCCCACAGTGTTCAACTCCTCTCTCTCTCATCACAGAAAAGTCTGACAGGAACTTTCCTCTCTTATCTGTCTCTTTCTCTGTGCTGTCCTCCCCCTCCTTCTCATTCTTTACCTCCCTCTGTCTCTCTCATTCTCTCCCCTGCTGCTCTCAGATGGCTGGCTTTGCTCAAGGTCTGCAGGCTGACATAGAGCATGCCTGGAACAATATGTTCCTATTAAATTTACCCTGTCTCATTGCTTCCTGAAATTAAATTGAGTTTTACTCTCAAGTTTGTTTGTTGAAATCGCATAATAAAAACATCCCTGAATGCAATTGCATTTAATCAGAGAGCTTTCCAGAATTTATAGTGATAAAACACTATTTTAAAAAGGCTTTTTCTAGCCTTCTGCAGAAAAGAATAAGCAAATTTCTTATTTACAACTGCAATTAATCTTTACATGTCCCTTTGAAGTCTGAGTTCCTTCCACGGATTTGCTTCCATGGCTTTCACACCACTTTGGACACTCCAAGATCACCAAGATGGAGAGAAACAAAACTCCTGCATTTTTAATCTCAGTCCTGAACTTTATATCATTACGTATTAAAATTCAGAGAGATATTAATTCCTTGTATACATTTTATCAATACAGGAATATTCTGCAATTATTCCAATGCCTGCACCACACTTACAGGAGACTGTTGTGTTTGAAACTATTCCAAGGTGCTGTTCACAGTGATGCTGTTCAGGGCTGGACCTTTGGCTTTGATAAACACAAATCACACGTTCTGGGGTGTTGAGCCACTACTGCTGTGTCAGTGTCAGCGAGGAGTTTTCAGCCCTCCTGAACTGCTAATAGTTTGCACATTCAGGATCAAATTTGTGACAGCTGGACAAGGTGATTTTCACTGTTTTGAGAGATGAGTGAATAGCAGAGTATGCATTGCACAGCTTAAAATTGCTGTGGTGTTAAAAAGCCACAGGAATTTTTTATTGCTTCTGAAGCGTTCCTCTTTGATTTGACTAGGATGTGAAACAAAACCACAGCAGTATCACCATGGCAATATATAATGGGATATATTTCAGAGAGAAAATAAGACATGTAGAAATTACAGATTGATCACCCTGGAAGTTCCTGCAGCTTTGGGCCACTCACTGGCAATTCCAACATCTCAAAAAAGTAGAGCACTGCTGCAAGAATATGCAAAACTCCAGAGCCGTGCTGTACCTCTCTCTTATACACCCTGCACTTATTTTATGTGCTGAAGACATCTTGGCATCAGTGGGGCTGTTTTCAGAGCAGAGCATGTTTGAAGTCTGTAAGAGAAACCCACTGTAGAGAGAAGAGGAAGATGTGAGCATCGGCAGTAGTTTGACAGATCTTTTTCCAGTAGTGCTTGGGAAGATCCAGTGCTCGTCTTTTTTATTGCAAATGGTGGTGCTCCACAGAGTAGATTGAAGTGTCTGTATCCAGCTACAATTTTTCAATAGTTTTCCTGGAATTTGAGGGTAATAATGCAAAAAGTACCTTGAACGAAGGCTGTGCTTGTGTGAGTACTCTGTACACACACAAAATAGAGAAAGATCTGGCCTGGCAATGCCCCAGAGCAGCACCTTAGGTGGCAAGGGTCAAGGATGAGTCTGTGCCAGGTGATCCTCATGGGTCCAGCTTTGGTAGTTCCACGCAGGGTATTTTACTTGTAAGTAGTCAAGAAGGAGAAGGGAAATTGAGACTGGCTGCTATTTGCAGGCTACCTCATTAATCTGACAGAGCAATTCCAGAGGGTTACCCTGGCAGAGGTGAGTGTTGAGGGAAGGATGTGAGAGGCACAGGGCTGTAGTGGCTGTTGACATTTTGTCCAGGAAGCAAAGTGAGGGATCATGGAGGAGCACAGAGGAAACAGTGCAGAGAAAGCAAGGAAGTGGCAGTAGAGAAAAGGCAAGCGTTGACATCTAGAAACATTTATCAAATACCTCCTGTGCATTTCAACTGCTGACTTTTCCTCATTACACTGGAAAGGCTTGGCAGAAATTGGCTCCTGCTTCTTCAGAAATATCTGGATAACCCCTTTTCTCATCTACTAGAACACATTTCCTTAATGAACATCCCAAGGAAACTCCCAGTGGCCAGGCAGCTGTCTCCATCTGAGAGTTTGTGTAGTGTGTCCCTGTTCTGGGGAAGATGGTTGCTAACCTTGAGCCACCTACCTGCACAAAGCTCAGCTCTCCAGGGCAGTGAAGGCAGCAATGAAGGCCCAGCCACTTCTACAGAGTTTGGGAATCAACTGAACAAGCCTTTGCCAAGAGAAATCACAGGATGTAATCATAAGCTGCTATTGCAGGGGTGGGCTAATGATGTGCCAGTGATTTTTATTGCCTTTCCTTATAAGACCTTGAGGGACCTCATGGTGTTTCCTTGGACCTAAAATAGTTCCACAGTTCAGCGCTACCCAGGAGATATAGAATGGCAAAAGATTACTTCTCCATCACCTTAAAGATAAATCTTGAGACCCTGGCAACCTTTGGGAGAAAATATAATTGTCTTCCTAATTAAAATTGATTTTTTTTCAGTGAATGTGCCCTTCTGTTGCTATCCCAGCTGTACAACTGACTGTATCTCCCTTATTACAACAGATATTTATGGTCACCCATGGACAGCACACTCAGCACAGTATGCAGTGTGTATGAAACCAGCTCTGGCAGCAGATCACAGACCTGTTAATCCCTTTGGAATATATATATCTCCCTAACTAGTGCTGAGAATGGCTGTCTGATGTGGTTTTCCTTGTTTATTGGACTGTACCTGTGGGTGTTTCTGGTGACATAAAAGTATTGACATGGGGACTAAGTCCCTCAATCCTATTGCCCAAAGGAATTAGAGACCTCCCTCCTTCAGATGCCTTCAAAACCCCAGAGATTAACAGTTTGACTTTGAGTATGAAGTCTTGAATGCAAACTTTTGCAGAACTGTGATGTCAGTGTTCTTTGTGGCTTTTGTTGCTTTCTCAGCTCTCTCAGGGTATAACTTTTACCTTCCCAACTGTCTGGCTTATGCTGAGCTCTGAAAAGGGCTGTAGAGGTGCAGAGAATGCTGAGGTTTGGCCTGTCACATGGGTAACTTGTGACAATCTGTATTGTACATCCTGCTGTACTTTGTAGGACAGTGCAAGAATCTTCTGTGTATGTTTTTGGGGCTGGCTTTTTTAAATTTTTTTAAGAGAAAACTGGGAAAAGGCAAACAAAAAAGGGGGGGTAGGAATGCCTCCATTTGTGAACTAAAGAGAAGTGCTTTGGATACAATGATGTATTAAAAACATGATAGTTCAAAAGGCATTTCAGAGTGATGTCTCAAAGCTTAAAGGTAGTGGAAAATGCAACATGGGAGGGGAAGAAAGCTAGAAGGAAATGCTAGGAAAAGTTCCATTGAATAGGACTAAAAATGTCAGGCAACCTGAAAAGGAGTTTTGCTGCCACTGGACTTTTTTCCCCCTGCTCTTCATGTGTAGCACATCCTCTGACAGGCTGCAAATGTAACAACCTTCAGACATGAGTCATCAGCAAGGACAGATCCTCTCGTCCTCAGCACTAAAAATAAAGATCTCGCTCACTGAGCCTAAGGAGCAATTCTCTCTCTAGTAACTCAGCACCAGCCAGCAGAGCAATAGAGAGGGAACACGCTGAACCAGTGATTTATTCAGGCTGGAGGCCTTGATCTTGACATGACTAACCCGAGTGCAGTAAATGGGTTCAGATAGATGCTGGCAGTGCAGAAGGCACCACGTTTTATGGCATATAGGATATGGGTCCAGGGGCTCTGAGGGCTGGTACCTTGGGCTACTGGTCCTGAAAATGAAGAGCTCTATCACCAGCATTCATACTGCTGAAAACTGAGCACGAGAGAGATGCTGAGGATTACATGTTGGTGGAAAGAGATGCCTTTCCCTCATCCTTTATGGTCCTAGGGTTTCTCTCTTTCTTTTTTTTTTTTTTTTTTTTTTTTTTTTTTTTTTTTTTTTTTTTTATTTTATATTTTTTTTTTTTTTTAGCATGACAGTAATTATTTAACTACCCTTCCAGGAAGTAGATTTGAAATCTTTTCAACTTGTGGTGAAAGCTATATCAATACTCTCTGATGTAGGGCAGTGGAGGTGAGGGAGAAATAACTCAGTAGCTTGGCTTAAACCTAACTGAACATATTAGTCATGAAATATTTAAACCATCAATATCACACATTGATGTGCAAAATGTTTAATTATGTATCATTTCAGTTATTATTCATGTTAGATCTTAGACCTTAAGATGTACATACATTTAAGAAATAGCTCAGGAGATGTATCAGGAGTGTAGAGCAGCATGAGAAATCTGAAGGCTGCCTGTACACTTCTGCCTAGGAAGTATGTCTCACAGTTCCTGGGGTTTTTTCCCCCCTGAATTACCAACTCCTTTTCTGGGACTCAGTGTGGACAACGTTTCTGCCTTTAATAAATGTCTCTGGTAGAGCAAGACTATTTCAGAGGCAACGCTCCAGGTTTTGAGCCGAATGTCTCTCCTGTCCTGTGTAGGCCCATATGCTGTTCCTGTCACTGGATCCCAAGTGTGTGTAACTGAGAGTCTTCCAGGGTTGCATTAAGCAGCACGGCTCCCATCTGTCACCGAGGGCTCCTTCCCTCGTCCCAACAGCAAAATTGCATGTACAGTGTCATGCTTCAGGTGTGCAGCTCTGCCCAGTGTTTGCAGGGGAGGCAGGAGCAGAGGGGGGTGCTGAGCACTGGAGATGCTGAGGGCTCTGTTTGGTGGCCCCTCTGCCCCATGCACACTGATGCCAGCTGGAGATCCCTGGACATGCAGGACACTGGGGAGCTCTCCTGGCTGTCTGCAGCACTGCTCATGTGAATAACAGCCCTAATGAGGGAACGGGCTGTTTGGATCCTGGGCCTGGATCCTTGCCTTGCTATATTTTTATCTCAATAATTTCAGAAACGCTGCTGTGAAAAGAGCTCTACCTGTTTGTTTCTGTAGCTACCTGTGGTGCAGCTGCATGCCACTAAAAATTTGCATTGCCAAACCTTCTGCTGGCAGTTCATAAGCCAAAGGAAGGCAGCAGATGAGCAGCAATGGTGAGAGGAACTCTGAATGTTTTCTTTTTAGCAGTTTTTAAAATATTGGAATAAAAAAATGCCAGACATTTACTTTTTATCCCTTTCGTGGTAATAAATAATGAAAAGTATAAAATAACCAACTTCTAGGCTGTTGGGTTTGAGATTAGAATTAGTTTACAGGGGCAGAATCTGGTCCTGCTGTATTAGCAGCTTTATTCAGTCATTCATATGCAACAGCAGTGTCCTGCAGTGACTCCTGAAATGAACACTAATGAAGGTGTCTTTTGTTTTCATATAGATTACCACATTATTTTATTCTCTTCTTCAGCAGGCATTCAGAAAGTCTGCACTGCTGATGCCTATATCCAGTTTCAACTTTCAATTAGTGATTTGCTTTCTCTTGCAACCCAAGTGCTAGTGGAATTAACCTCAGCTAATTATCACTGATGGACTGATCTTTCTGTGAAGCCTAGAAAGCGAGGCTGTCAGATTTTGCCTGAGATTTGCATACACACTTACTCTGTGATCCGATTGCTCAGCTTTGGAAGTCTATTTTAAGGTTCCAACAGACTTAACTTCACACAAGTTTCATAGATTTTAAGATGCAGGAACAGCATCTGTGTAAAATAAGCTTTAGGTGTATTTGGTAGGAGACAAGCTGTGAGTGACAGATGCTTGTTGGACATGGTTTGAAACTTTGAGTAAGGGTTGATGATTATTAGTCTCATATTGCTATTTTTTTTTTTTTCTGTAGAGACTCAAGAGAAAAATTCAAACGATTAGTGGGACAAATTAACCTAACTTCACTTCTTGATTTTCTTCTGTGAGGGCAGTGAGATCTTGTTTGCAATGTACCTCATTGGGGCAGAGTAAATCCTTCTTGGTGCTACAGAACTGACACAATCCATATAAACACAGAGCCCACGGGCTGCCTGCAGTGCAGTTCTGTGAAATATCCTTTGTGACTCAAGCTGCATTCTCTTGCACAGAAGGCCTTACTTACACATTCCCACTTTGAACTATGTGATAGACTTAACCACCTTAAAAAATGAGTGTTTTAGGGAAATTTGTATCTCTACCCCTATAATTTACACCTTTTTTTCACTAAAATGACACTTCATCTGCCCAAGCAAGACCTTCAGCTTCTGAAATCTATTCAGAGTGGCTGCACTACATACAAGTTGCCAACTTGTAAAGCTTTTCTGAATACTGTTGTAGCTCCAACAGATTATTTATTGAACAATTGACCTTGTGAAACCTTCCCAGAAGCTCCAAAGCTGTCACAAGCACAATTCCACTGAAAATTCTTCATAGAGCAGGGATCCTCCAGGAGCAAAGAGGCTCCTGGTGAGCCTTGTGAGAGCACTTTCCTTCCCTAGGAGTAAGACAAGTGACAGAAACATGCTACAGAAAACAATGCCATTTTCTATTGCCTTACAGAAAGTTTTATCTACTGAGGTGCAAATATAAAACATTCCTGTGATGAGAGGAGTTGTGTCTCTTAGTGCCCTGTTTACTCAGAGGTGCACCAAGGAGAAGGCACTGGCAGAAAAGAGCTTGACTTGTGAATTCATGCGTACTTAATTTTGTCCTCTTTTTGCCTTGGCAGTGATAAGAACAGGAAACATTCCATCCCAAAGAGAGATGAAATAGCACCATGCTAGGCATGGGGCCCACAAGTGTTTCTTAGCTTTTAATTGAAACTGTTCTGGTTTGCTTCACTTGGACTGAGATTTCACCTCATAAGAAAGCGGTAGACTTCAAATCACAAAAATCCAACCCATAGACTTTGACTAATGCTGGGATTTGGTTTGTTAATACACACAGCTCCAGCTGGAATGCAGGGGACAGAAAACATAAACCGTGCCAGCCAGGGGCATGTGGTGTACATTGTGTGCCAACAGAGGATGTGAGGGGGTCTGAAAGCACAAGATGCTGATGTACAAAACAGGAACACAGAAGGTGGAGCATAGCAGGTGACTGCCTGGTACAATTTCTGCACAGGAAGGGTGGAAGGACCAGGACAGGCACAACTGGGGCTCTATCTGTTGTATGCCACCATGAAATCCCACCAGCACACAGATGTGCAGAGCTCTCTTATAGCAAGTTGTTCTCTTTGCAAGGAATATGTTGCATGACCACGGATGTTCTTTTCACCCCTAACACAAAGTCTCAGTGAAATTCCACTCATAGGGACATTGGGGGGAAAAGGAAGGAGCCTGTCAATAATTTTAGGCTTGCTCAGCTGAGGAAAAGACAGACATTCTGAAGCACAATAGTCCTTTTTCAACTGTAAACCAGGCTGCTTTAGCAGGAAAATCCTGGAACTTTAAATGCAGCTCTTAAGGCAGGGAGGAGGAGTCAGCAACTGACCACATTCCAAGTGGGCAGTTTGGGTGTCAGGATGGTGCAGTCAGGGCACAAAACTCAGCTGAGCTGCAGCAGCCCATCTGCCAGAAGGAAAACTGAGGGGCGGGGTGAGTGACAAAGAGCCTCCAAACTGGTGGGAGGGCTGGGAGTGTTGCTGGAGCTGGGAGTGCTGGCAGGAGCCATTCCCTGCAGCAGCCTGGCCAAAAGGAGCAGAGGAGGCACCAGAAGGGCAGAGAGCTGGATGGCTGGGACAGGGACATTCTTTTGTGTCACAAGTGGTCAGTATTTTACCAGCTGAGTTCCATAAATTGGCCCTGGGCTGTCAGTGCTAGTGCCAGCTGTTAAGTTTGTAGCAGCCATAATCTCAGCAGGGACAAATAGGGAAAGATGTATTGACAAATGGCACTGAGCATAATAAACTGCTCATCTTTATGAATGCTGGGATCCAAATGATCAAAACAGATGTACGGTTTCCAGATCTTAGCTGCACTGTCAGAACATTCCTGGTTTCCTCTTGCATAGTCATCCATAATGAAAAGAAAACAAGCAGATTTGCCTTTCTCTTGGGTCTTTCTTTATTGCTCACTCAACATTAATTACAGAATATTGTTGGAATAGCAGACTGGCAGGCACTGGCACCCCGAACAGAGCGTGTCGCTTATTCCTGTCAATTCTGCATGTACCATACAGCTAAAATTATCCTCAGGACTAGCACAGCATCCACATGGTCATGTGGGAAAGCATCGTTTTTGTCTACCCCTTTGTAAATTTAAATTAACCCAGAAAAACATGTCCTGTTGAAAGGCATCAAAAAGGAAAATGAGTGAAGGCTGCCATTTTCCCACTGAAGCCATAAAAAAAAAGGAGGTAGGGAGCCAAAGTGAAAGAAATGTTTAATTCAGATCAGTTAACACAATGATTTCTTATATTTTCATGTCAAGGGAATTGTAGAGGGCGAAAAAGAAGACACAGTGGAAATATATGCCTTTAAAAATATTTGGACACAAAAATTCTCTCCTGATTTATATGTGATTTGCAGGTTCATCAAAATGACTTTTATACTTAGTGTTGCCTGAAGTGTTTGGGGTCATTAGGGACTTTTCAGCTTATCAGATAAATCCTATGTATCCTGCCTTGCTGTTTGACTATAGCATTTTTTAAAAGACTTGTCAAGTCAATGGGTTACCACATCCCTAAGGCAGTGCATTTAATAGTTATAAAGTGCTGTCCTTTGCTAAGTGAAATACTGAGTGCCGAGCAGAGTATACAATTCCAGAGCCATAAGCAAAAAGATGAGTTCTCATATATTTCCCATGCACAATAGGCAGCAGAAATTCAGAATACTGCCCGTTTTTACTCTGCCCAGTATGATAAGCATATTGCTTATTAAGTATTAATGTTATCAAGCTGATGCATTAAGTTGCAAGCAGAAGTGACTCAAAAATCAGAACATCTTGAATCTTAGACTTGCCAGTTAATTAAAACCTGCCCTCATACAAACAGTGTGACTAGCAGGATTTCCTGGTGGACTTAAATCATATTCCAAGGGAATTCAGCCTGTTTGGCTCCAGGCTCCCAGAAAAGATTATGGACAAGGACTTCATGCATCCTGTGCTGCCTGGGGCAGCCCTCAGCAAACCACAGAGCTGGCTCCCAGTAACTGTGCATTTCTAAAGCCTTAATAGCCCTGGATGGAAACTTGCACAGTTCTTACCAACTTCCCTTCTGCCAACCATTAGATAGCAGAGATAAACCTGAAAACCCCCAGATTCTTGTCCTTAGGTGGCCAGTATTTAGCTACCAGCCTCAGTGATGCTGGCCAGAGCTTTTTTCCCTTTGGTATCCCAGAACCAGGAGCAAAGTAGCAGAGAGTCAGGACCTATGTTAACAAAGGGGACCTTGTTTTTTAACTTCTCTCTGCCCTGTATCCTCTGGTTGTCAATGTGAAAGACTTTTTAATACTTGAAATAATTTAAAATATGTTAAATTAGGAATAGCAATTATACTGATCTTTTCTGGGTATCTGCTGGCTCAGTCTAAGAAGTAAAATCATTAAAACTCTTTCCTGCAGCCTGTTGAGAGAAATAATATTTAGTGGGTGTTGAATTTCATATGATTCAGCTCAGTCTTGGAAATTGGCAAACCTTTTATGCTCAATTAGATCTAAAATCTGCTTTCAATACCTCATTCTTCATATAACTGATTTGTAATGGAACTCGGGAATGAATCAGACAGTGACCTCCTTGAGCAGGGACATCTGCTATCCTTAATGTAGCAGAAGTCTCAGACAGAACCCCTGTCTGTTTGGGTTTAGCTGAGGAGTCCAGAAGAATTTTCTTTTGCCCCAAAACACCACAAAGAGCATTTAAGAGGAATAACTTCACTACCATGTTACATGAAGTTACATGGAAATGCCATCAGGCTTTAATGCATTCTCTTAGTAGCAGCCCTAGCAAGATAAAGTTAACCATAACGTGGATTATGTTAAGGCAGTGCACAGAATGAATATTACTTGTACTTTTTACATCCTGCCAAGTCAGGATATCTTGCTGTGAGGTACAGTGAGATTTTTGGCTTTACATGGTTTGTTTTTCTCTCCTTTCCTTTACATTTATACTAAAAGTAATTTTTTTACCTGTGACGTCCTCTGCTGAATTTCACACAATCTGAACATTTCAGTTTGTCCCTTTAGCATTAGTGTGTGGCCCCAGCTCAGCTGGAGGACTTATTTTACTTTTAGAGACTGCGTGATTAAAAGTTCAGTTTGTCTCCTTTTTGGGGGGTTGGGATATCACACTTTCTTTTAGCATCCTGCCAGCTTTATTTAAGTTTGCCCAAGTCAAAGTCATTGAGCTATCAATAAATTTTAGCTCCTCTTACAAGAAAACTTTAGAGAGAAAGTATTTGATGGGGGGGTTGAGTAGGTTATGAGATTTGACAGTGTGGAAATTGAGTTTTTGAAAATTGTTCTAACTTTTAAATTCTGCTTGATCTTCTCCAGAGGCTATAAATAAGATGTGATCCTAGGGATCCTATGTGTAGGGATTATAAACTTGGCACACCAAGACCAAAGTAGAAATTATTTAATTCTGAGGAAAAGTTGCTCCCAGAAGGTGTCCAGAACAGTTTCAGAAACCTAAGTTTGATTTAGTACAGCTGAACTTTCTAAATGCATCTTCAACTTAAAGCATTTAAAAGATATTTACTCTAACAGTATAACCTTTATCTGTTCCATTCTACCATCCAAAAGGAAGGTCTTATCTTGGAACTTTACAGTCTAAATAGACAAGAGAGACAGAAAACAGGAGGACACAAACATTATTATCCCTGTTTTTGCAGGTAGGGACATAAGAGATTGCTTGCTCTGCCCCTCACATGAACTGAAGGGCCTAAACTCTTATTTTTCAAGATTATGTCAGCTTGTCTCAGCAACAAATCTATTTTGTTTTGTTTATATTGCCACCAAAACTCTCATTGTATCTAGAACAAATAATGGCCCCATATTTTTATTTTTATTTTTATTCAGCCAAGTAATAATCCACATACAAAGAACCCCAGGATTATTCAGGGTTAACCCCAGCCTGTTTCCATTGACTGTAATGAGTGTCCACTGTTTATTTTAAGGATAAATAGTTTGGTCAATAAGTGATCTGTTTCAAGTTACCACTCCTAAAACACACTGAAGTTTAACTCATGGACAAATTTACTCACAAGTTTTATAGAATGATCAAATGTCTTCCAGGCATGTGGTTTTCTCCTTTTATTCATTTTTGTTTAATGAAATCTGTCCAGAGGCATTCACTTGACCATTTCAGAAGTCTGCTTACCTGCATTTAACACCTGGCATTACTCAGGAATGTGAAAAATTCCACAGTTATTGCAGTGGCTCTCTGCATGTACAAAATAGCCTTCATCTGTTTGGATGTTTTGTTCAGCCTTTTTGAGAAGTCTGCACCTCCTCAGTGGATGTTCTGTAAAAGGATAGTTTCTGCTGCTAGTGAGTAATGGGTTTTTAGAGGGTGTTGAGTAATCAGGGGAATGTTGCTGGTGGAAAAGTGGGAAACTGTAAGGAAAGGAAGAACTCAAGATTAATTCAGAGATACAATTTCCTTACTATTTATGGTCAACTAAAACATTTTTTTCAAGGAGCCACAGGAGCATTGCACACAAAGAGAAATTATACTTGAAAAATATGATAGAATTTGAACCGTCATTCTTTTGGATCCCATGGACCTCTCCTTTTTCCTAAATGAGGTACTCTGGGAATTTCAGAGGCCAGACTTGATCTATGGAGCCACTTGTTTTCCAGTGGGCCACAGCCTCAAGCTATACAGTGACAGAAATCTGTTTCCTGTGGAATTCTGCCCTGGGGCTGAATTGTGGTTTGGGTAAGCTCTGCCTGAAGCTGCAGATTTTTCCAGAGTCAGTGAGGCATGGACATAACTCTGCACATGTTCCCCCTGCTAGGTCTCCATTCTCTGCTCAGATTTCTGTATCTATAAAACATTTAGAGCTCTCTCAAATTTGTTTGGAACGGGCCAATATCTCAAAAATTCTTGAAGTTAGAAGCATAAGGACTGCATGAATGCCTGTGTCTGTGGGAGACCATTCTGCATGGCATGCCAGGGAGTGGGGAGGTGAGCCTGTGCTTCTGGGGTGATAAAAACTCCGTAGGCACCATTTGTGGTGCAGACTGTGTAAGGCAGGTGAAGAAATCCTCACCCCTTTGGCTGCTTCAGCTCAAGAGCTGGGCAAATTCTGGAGTTCCTCTCCCCTCACCTTCAGCACTGGGAATCAAGCACACAGAATTGCTGGAGTATTCTCCCTGCAGCCCAGTGTTACCACTGACTTTTTTTAATCTCCACAGCAATGAGCTCCTATTACTGCTCACTGCTCATCAACTTCAGCTGTTTCGTTTTTCGTTAGAATTTTATTTTTTTTTTTTTAAGTGACAGTTTAATATACTGCAACTTAAAACAGTAATCCTAAAATCTAGCAGAGCAGCTAAGAGGCAGGGAATTGCCTGAAGAAACATATTCATTGCAGAAACTGTGTTTTGGGTGCAGGACTGACATGCCTTTATCCCGTTCCTGTGTGCTGCCACTGTAACGAGAAGCTACCCTGGGAGGAGGGCCAGGAAATGCAGGCTTTGGGGTACAATCTAAACGTGTGAGAGAGGAGGAGGAAAAGCTGCACACTGAGCAGGCACAGATGGCACGGCACTGTGGGACAGCAGGGCTTGTTGGAGGCAGTGTTAAGTAGACAGTTTGGGAACTGGCTGTGAGTTTTAGCAGCTGATTCAATCAAACCACCTGCGCATAGCCTGGTTCCACCTTGTTTTGCCTACTGCAAATTAAGAGGTATGGTGCTTTCTCTGGAAGCTTGTAGCTCAGGTGTCTGTGCACAGCTGCTGGTGCTGCCCCAGTGGGTGTGAGAGCACCTGGGTGTGCACACACACGTGTAAAATGCACAGTTGAGGGTGTCAGCAACCCAAAGAAAGGCCTCTTTAATTTGCCTCCTTTTTCACACCAGCTTCTGCTCTGATCCCAGGATTCTGTTTTTGATACAGCAATGTAAAGAGGTTCCAGAGAAAGGGGAGAAAAGCATTTTAGGTCATGATTATGTTGATTTTGGTTTGGGAATATTAATTAGAGACTATCTGTGTGTATGAATGGCATGATCATGAAGCTGTAAAATGTCTTAGAAAAGGTCAGTGCATTTTGTTACCTCTGAGTGTGTTGCTGAGTTTCAGAAAAAAAAAAGGAAGAAAATAATAGCCTGTGTAAAGTAAGCTCTTCTCTAGTAATGTGGGGGGAAAAAATGGCTTCTTCTTTTTAAGCTCCCAGGTGGATTTCCTTTCTTATAGAGGGGTGCAGAGGATTAAAGGTTTATTTCTAAGAAGCTACAATTGGCTTTTGGGGCACTTAGTATGCTCCAGAGACATTAATATCCAAACCATTCAGGGATAATTGCATTAGTTGTCTTTTCTTCCAACTAAATTATTTGAGTACATTAACAGTCAATTTTGTGTTGACAGGGCATGAATTTCCACTGATGGGAATAGAAAGCTATGTAATATCTCAAGCAAAACATCAGTCTAAACTTTCAATTCTAAGAGTATATCATTGGATCAGGGACTTTGCAGATTATTTATTGCAGATGGGAGAGAGAGATCTCATTTGAGCAGTAATGGGAAGCAGTGGATTTAGCAGTAGATAAGCCATGTTTCTTGCTGGAAGTGTTGCTTTTAACCCAATAAAGCTTCAGTTCACAAGCCACTCCTTCAAATTAGATTGTTAATTTTTAATGCATGTAGCAATTACTGATGTGACAGATAGCAGACCTGATCTTGCTCCCATCAAACTCCGTGGGAGTTCAGACACTGATATCACATGGGGAGACTCCAGATGCAGTTAACAAGGCATGATGAATGTCACCTACATGTGTTTTCACCTCTATACAGGAATGCCAGTAATATGTACCTTGTGCCTTTCGACACTAGCAGGTCAATCTGAGCCCATCTAAAAAGTTTAAGAATGGGTGGATGTGTCTGATACAGTAATTCCTTGTTTCTGATCCAACTGCATGGGGAAATTTCAGTAAATTCACATTTTCTTTGAATACAAGCAGCAGACAGCACACAGCCTAAATTAGAACTGGATCCCATCTTCCTGCTGCTTGCGTTCTTGTTCAGTTCTGGGTTTTTCAATCCTCTATCTCTTTGGCCAAATTATTTATTCTTCCTTGAATAGCATTCTTTCTGAATTTCCATTGCTTTGTGGCTTCCTTTTGCTTCATCTTCAGATGTCAGTGGCAGTTCTCTACCCTGGAATCTACTTCCACTTTTTGGAATGCAGACAGTGCCTCCTTTCTTTTTTTTACTACAAACAGTTACTCACAATGGCCACCACTTTCCCTCTCTGATGTCCAGAAGATCAGCCTTTCCTGACCTTACAGACTCAAACAGTGCAATTTACCTGCCAGCAAAGTGAACTATTGTGAAAGCTGTTATTTTCCATGCAGAGCAGCTGATTCCAGAATCTCAAAGACATAAAAATGTAGGAGTAGCCCGTAAGTTTGTTTTTTTTTTTTCTCCTGCCTCCCCACACACATCCAGAACAGATGTAGACAAAATAATGTAGATTTAACTTTATTTCTGTTTTGTCAAAGCGGGGGGAGAAAGAGACAGATGACAAGGCAGGAACTATATTTGATCCTTAGATGAAAATTTGGGGTAGAAAGGTACATACAGTGTTCCCACAGCTCTGAGGAGAGATTGACTGCTATGAACCTGCTGAGACTGTTTAAATTCACCCGGCATTAAATATTACCTGTTATTTAAATTCTGCTGCACTAAAATAAAAGTCAAAGTAGTCACTCTCCCTTTTGTTCAGGGGTCTTTGCTAATATGAGATAAGAAGCAAGAATTAGGGAATGTCACAATAGCAGTTGACATTCTTTGTCTGGAGCAACAATTTCGTGCAATAAGAATGAAAAATTGTCGTATAATTAAAACTGTATCTTCTTGCACTAGGAAACATAATCAATGTTGTATATAATTTGGCAAATTCCTGTTTGGAAGCATTAAGGATGATTCATCCCCAACTGAGCTAATTGTTTGTACTCCCTCACAGCCAGCAAAGAAAAGACACTGCCACCTACATCCCATTCGAAAGGACTCTTCTAAAGAGCACTGTTTGCAAAGCTGCTAATATGGCCAGGTCCCAGCTCCTGAATATTTATTGCCTTGCAAAACCCTGCTGCAAGTCTTGCTGGATGTGATTAACAAATATGAAAATGTTTGTTCTCTTAATAGCTTTAATATTTTTATAAACTGGGATTATATCGTTTGCGGCGTCTGATATTGGCCGGGCCGTGTCAGTGGAGTTTAATTATGATTGCTCAGATTTTAGTGGAATGCAGATAAAACCAGCAGCAGCACATTTGTGGCAGCTCCTGCTTTACACAGGGGAGGAAGACAACTTCTCCCACTGAAGTGGGATTTGTCATCCAAGATGTCAGAGGGACTGACATTGTTTCATGGTGGGAACCCGTTCTGCAGGTGTGGAAATAGGGCTGGGTGCAGCCTTTGGGTTCTGAATAGCTTAAAAATAAGAGGTTGTTATAAATCCTAAATCTAAATTCAGATCTGGATGTGACTCTTTGATGGGTACTTGGAACTGAGTTTTGTTGTGGGTCTCCTCCCACACTTAGGAGTGAATGGTAGAAATTAGGGGACTGCTCCTCTTTAAGAGCCAGATCTCACACCCCAGGTAGGTGCTTTTATAATAAAATGTAGGGCCATGTTGTGGCAGCTCTTTTTAAGCATTAGTCACCATTGAATTCACTGTGAAATTCTGCATAAAACATGATAGCATGCTGTGGCATACAGCAATTGCTGTGATGGGATAGAAGAGTATGGAGAAAACATATTAGAAATGCAGTGGGTAAATGAAGTTGACATGCCACACGGGATATTTTGAACTACATTTCACATTTCAGAGGAGAAAAATCAATGTAAAGGGAAAAGAACTTTTACAAAATGAGTATCAGGCTGATCACTCTTGGAACTTCTTTTTTGTCTCTGTTATCTAACTTCAGCCTATAGTGAAGGAGACTTTTTCTGTCTGCAATGTATTCTGCTGCTTTTTTAGAGGGAGAGAACAGCTGTTGAGCAAAAAGTCTGCCTTCGGCAGTATCTGTTAATTGATGTGTTTNCTTTGGGATGTTTTGTTAATATATATGTTTCCCAAAAAAAAAAAAAAAAAAAAACAACCCACAACAAAACAGAAGAAAAAAAAATTAAAAAAAAGGAAGTACTGCAAGGTGTTTAATTTCTAGATATATTAGGTGACTTAAACCTGTTTAAAATATTTAAGAAAACAATTTTATTGCCACTGTTTGTCAGAGGCATAATGCCCTTTTGTGCTGATTTTAGAGGTGGGATGAAATGGGTCAGAGCAGCCCCTGGGGTTCTGCTGTGTGTGAGCCTGGGGTGGCAGTGGCAGGAGCCTGGTCCCTGGGAGGGACATGCAGAGCCTCACCCCTTCCTCTCCCTGAGAAACCTGGGCCAGCTGGCAGCAGCTATGAATGGATGGAGCTGCTTTTGGTGGGCAGAGCCACAGGAGGGGAAACCAGCATTAACTGGGCATCTGATTTTCCAGTTGTCCTCATTGATGCTGGTAAAAGCTGTTTGCTGTGCAGGGGAATTCAACATGCTGGAAATGGATGCTCGCATCAGTCATTGTGTTTACCCTCCAGCCAGTTCAGAATTGTTCTCTCTATATTCTGTTTCCCACTAATTTGCTTTGTCCAATTTCCATTGACCCAAATAACCAAGCTTTCATTTTCCTCTATTTTTCAATCCAGTTGTGCTAAATCTCAGCAGCTGTTTCCCATACCTGAGCTGAATTTGTTTTTTCCTAGTTTTATGACATAAAAAGGGAAAGAGGGGGAGGAGGGGGGGAAAGGAAAGATAGAAAAACCTGATTACAGTTTATGAGTTTTTTTATCTTTCTGCTTTTTGGCTGAAAATTAGGAATAGCTATAGTAACTGTGATGTTGCCTCGGCGTTAATTTTGCACCCCCTAAGACACTTGGGCAACGAGATGAAATGTAGTGGTTTTGTTCCCATTCTGGCTGCAGCCAGGCAGCAGGCTGGGTCTTGCATGCAGCAGCAGACAAGCTCTTGCAGTCCCTAATCAGGAAAAGGAAGAGCCAGAAAAACTGTTCTTGTGAAATTCCCATTGCAGTATTGCTGATAAAAGTTGTTCAGATAAGCTCCAGATAACCATCCAAGCTTATAAGTGCTCACCTGCACCATCTCCAGCTGGGTTTGAGGTTCAGTCATCACTAATGAAAAGATGTGATTGAAAGCAAAAGAAGAGATGAAATGCCCTCTCCTCTAAAGCAGGAGCTATCACTCACTGTAACAAAACATTGCAGATAACACTGCTGGCCACTCTCCTTTAGCCTTTGCCTCAGCACCAACAGCACAGAGGGAGCTTTCTTACTGATCCCACTCCTAAAAAGGAAAGTAATTATTATTTTTTTTTTTTTTTTATCGTAACTTGCCAATAATTATTCATTTATGTCCTGGTAAAGGAGGCTCACAAAATTTCACTACGATGGAAGAAGTTCAAGGCTTTACAATGTGCCATGAAATCTCATGCAGAAATTATGTCCTGTGAAATGTTTGGCCATGGAAAGTTCAAGTGTCACCCAGTTGTAATTATAGCCTTGGTTTCTGAGAGGTTTATAATTCAGCAGCAGAGATGGTGCCAGCGTGAACTCAGCCTGCTCTACTGGGTAGGATTCGAAATATTTTTCTTCCAGATTTGTTCCTGAGGATGTTTGGGAGCTTTTTTTGTTTGCTTGTTGGTTTTTGGGTTTGTTCTTGGTTTTTTGGGTGGTTTTTTTAATCAGGGTTTTTGGTTGTTTTTTTTTCCTCTGGTTTTTTTTTT
>VWYO01014372.1:104673-136234 GCA_013400275.1 Rhadina sibilatrix | reverse complement strand
GAAAGAAAAAGATATCCCAGAAAATTCAAAAACCCCACCAACTGGATAATTGCCAGTATGTGTGTCAGGGGGAAAAAGAGCTTCATAAATTGGGGTTTTGGAAGATGTTTTGCTGATTCAGCTTTACTCAGTTAGAGGGGTTTTAAAAATGGATTCTAGAAGCTTACTTGGTTTTACATATCCTCTGATGAAAATGATTGCTCATGAAAAGAAAGTTTAAAAAATTAAACATAATTTTTCAATTGTTTATTGAGCTTGGGTGGATGTAGTGACCTGTTTTATACTCCAGAAATAAAGCAACTCACTTGGTAACTGGGTTAATCCATATTAACCTGGGATTTGCATAAGGAAAGTTATGTTTATGTTTAAAAAGTACGGACTAGTTTAAGTCCATAATTTTCTTGCTTCACTCTACATTTTCTTGCTGCTATTCTTAATACCTACAGTTTGAAAAATAACCTCCTGTTATAAAATAACCTTTTTTTGACTCTTCAAAAATGATAACCAAGAATGACAACAAGTACATGTTT
Source organism: Rhadina sibilatrix (assembly GCA_013400275.1). NCBI lineage: Eukaryota > Metazoa > Chordata > Aves > Passeriformes > Phylloscopidae > Rhadina > Rhadina sibilatrix. Next base: position 135,704 of record VWYO01014372.1, on the reverse strand, counting down.
CAAGATAAAATAGATTTGAAAGAAGAGAAAGTTTAAACTTTTATTTTTTTTTATTGCAAAAACTTGTGAGTTGGGAAGATACTGTAATATCTTCTGTATAAACCGATTTTCTGTATGATTACACAAAATCCTCTATCTTTTCCCTATTTGTATGACCTGCCTTCTATTTCCAGTTAAATTCATCTTCTCTCACTGTTTTCTAATTAAATGCATTATCCTTATTGTTCCTTGCATGCATTACACCATTTGTCATATTATTTTACCATTAAAATAGATTTCAAATCCAAGATGGTAAATACAGTTTTTACAACTGACTCACTGCTCTAGCAAAAAGAATGGGTTTATTTAACAGTCTGGCAACTCAAATGACTTCTCAGTGGTGAAATGACTCATGTTCCCAGATCTCTCTGTATGGAAACAGGGGTCGCTGTTAGATCAGAGGTCAGGGCTGAGGGGATCTGTTTCTGCTGCTGCTTCGAGTCCAGAAGAGCCAGAGAGGGCAACAGTGAAACAGAACTTTTGGTAAAGGCAACTCAAGGTGGGGAAGAAAAACAGAATTACATGTCTCTCTTGTTTTAGCTGGCAATTTTTTAGTGAAGGCTGATTCTTCAAAGAAAACCAGACACTTTCTTTGTGCCTGATTTTGCAGATTTTCTCATATAAGCTGTCCTTTTCCTTTAGAAGAAATCACACTGACATCACTATGATGAGTGACATCCATAAAAAATGCAAGCAGGTGAGACTCTCCTTGACCCTTTGTTTCCTTAGTAGCAATTGATGACATGTTCGTTTCACAGCTAAAAAAGGGCTCTGTTTCAACTTGTCTAGGAGTGAAATATTTCAGATTTCGTTCCAAAGTGAATTTAAAAGAAAACTGAGGAATAAAAAAAAACAAAAAACACATGGAATTGTTATCCAGCTTCATTCAGAGCTTAGCTTTAAATACTTTTTATTTGTTCAACTGTAATGGATTTTCCTAAAACATGAAGCTTACAAGACCAGGGGAGAGGTCAAGAATCATTCTTTAATTGGGACTGTAGGCCAGAGGAAGGCTCTTGCAGAGTTGGAGTTGCCTGCATCTCGATCCAATAGTATTTTCAAGGTTGGGAATAAAGTGATTCAGTGTAAATCCATCCCTATGGAAGAGATGGTTTTATAGAAGGAGATGGAGCTTTTCTTATCTCAGCCTACCAGTACTTTGAGGAAAGATCTAAAAATTCACATTCAGTGATGCTGTGTTAAAATAGTTCAATTCTTTTCTCTTTTCTTTTCTTTTCTTTTCTTTTCTTTTCTTTTCTTTTCTTTTCTTTTCTCTCTCTTTTTTTTTTTTTTAAGAAGAATAGTGAAAAGTTTTTGTCATTGGATTTGTGAAGTATATTGCAAAAAAATTATATGCAGTGTGTCCCCCACCTCTCCAAACCAGTGGTTTTATCTTCTAAACTGTTGCTTGGGGGAAGAAGAAAATTTATCCTCAAATATAAGTATCCATGTAACACAACCTATATCTTGTACAAGATCTCTATATACATAGTGTTAACATAAATTAATACATGTATTACATTTTCATAATTTCCTTTATCTACTTCACAAATGCACCAATGATCTATTCCTGCTAAAGTAGCACATTGAGAAAATAGTCTAAGAAACCACAACAGGTGAAACAGCCTTTAACCACAATTTATTCCACAACCTTACAATTTTTTTCAGCAACTGGAAAGAAACTGGATGTTTTGTGCCACACATTAGAAGTGAATAATGCTAGATTTTGGAGGGGAACGTTATTTATTACCCATTATTTTAAATAAACTAAAAGCATATTAGACATGAAAAAAACCAAAACAAATCAAAACAAACCAAAACCAAATAGCAGATAACTCACTAGTTTTTAGACCACCTGTGCTGGTTGCCATTACATCCTATGCTCATGGTTGGGTGTCTTCATTGTCTGGGACTGCACATCACCAGAGAGCAATCTTCTGTGATCCCAGACAAAGCCTAATAAAAAATGAAAGGGGAAAACTAAGAAGAATTCCTCAGCTTTGAAGGTTTCTCCTGCCTGTGGCAGGAGGCAGGTGGGAGCCCTGGTCTGTCACTGGCCAAGTCATCCCTGGCTCCCTGGGCCAGTGCACCACAGAGAGGATGGATCTCTGTCTGCTCAAAGGTCCTCCAGGAGACCTCAGCCTGCCACGGTGTGCAAACTAGTGCAAGGACAGGAGCTGACAGGATCATTGCAGTGAATTCAAGTTGGATTTTAGACTATTTCTCCAATCACTACAGAAAGAAAGCATGAGAAAAATATCTGTGAACAGGTGTTTGGACTTCCAGTCCCCATGCGACTCTGTTCCGTGTTCAGCCCAAGAATGGTCAAGTGAGCAAAAGTAATTTATGTTTCTACATTGCATGTGAGTTTATTTTAGGAATAGAAGAACTAGTTCAAGCCCCATATGGTGAAATTTGATCCTTCACCTATTGCGGGAACCACACAGGTTTGGAAATGTTCCAGCAAATACTTTTATTGCTAACATTCATTCTTCTTAAAGCCAAGAATGGATTTCGAAATGCTGGGATCCTTATTACAGGAATTATGTTCAAGGCTTCTTGGCTGTATGTAGCTTTCCTTTTCAGAAAGAGTAGAAACAGTTTAGAGCTCTCTTGGTGTTTGTTATAGTGAATCATACTGTTGCCTCTTTTTAAATCCTCGGTGGATACAGCAGCGAATTGGTGTTGGAACTTGTTTATTTCTTTAGACTTCATACCATCCATTTATAATTTACCCTAAGGAGCTCAGCTCCACCCTACTCAAACACTGCCTGTGAGTTTCCTCACTTTAAATTGGTTTGGGTATTTTTTTCCCTCCTCACTTTAGCTAAAGGCTTCACTAGTTACAGCATGCAAAATGACAAATAAACCAAGAGAAAAGCAAATTTCATGTTCAAAAATTGCACAGTAGCCAAGAGCAAATAAAAGCTGAATAAGGCTTGATTGTTATTTGTGAAGTGATATAGAGATTAATGCATCAGAAGTGTGGTTCTACATAATAACAAGTCTGTAACACATACTGTAACAAACTAGTAAATAAAATGTGAGACTAATCAGCCTGTTCAAGTAAGCAGAGGAGAAAGCTCAAGTCTGCAAATCCATTTGTTTTTCTGTACTTTGCATATCTCTCCCATTAACTGAGGTACTGAGTGAGAAACAAACCCTTGGAAGTTACCTTTTACTGTTTGTTTTGCAGGATTTGTCCTTTCTTTCTCACGGTGTCTTACCTTCTAATGTACAAACAGATTAAAAAGTCAGCTCTTGTGGCTTTGCCCAAGAGTTTGCTGAAAGTTTGCTGTCAGCTCATCAAAATAAAGGTGCAGTAGGACAGATTTCCTTGCTTTGCCAACTCCTGTTGTTTAATCAGGGGATTAGGGGACTAATTAATAAGAACAGGGTACAAAAGGGAAACACTATCTTGGTAGTCATTCCAGTTTGACTGAGTGATGGGTTTGGGACTAAAGCCTAAGGACACGTTACAAACACCCTGACAGGGAGTAGTTACTGGTGGTGCTACAAGAGCCATGAGGAGCACAGAGGTGACAGAAGATGAGTAGATTAAGTAGCAGAGTTCAGGTAGTGATAGAGATGCTTTTGGCTGTGGAGAAGTCTGCAGGACTGCGTTGCTCATGGGAACATAAATGCAGGCATGCTCTGCATTTACATGGGAATATGAGGACATTGTTCTTGTACCACCATCAGCAGCTACTCCTCAGTAACTACACAAGGGTGTTTGTAATATGATGTTAGAGTTCAGACTGCTCCAGTTTCTCCCCTAGTATTTCTTTCAGCCCTCTCTACTATTTAGACATCCATTTCATATTGAAATGCTGTTTTCTAGGGATTTTCCATGAGGAGCACAGAGGTGTTTTGCCGAATGAGCTAACATTTTCTGAACTTTTTATGGCTTACATAAAGACAGGATTAGGCTTTTCCCTCCAATCTCTATTGTCTTTACCAGCACCAAGCATCATCTGCCATTATATTGCCTACTTGATCAGCACCAAGAGATTCTCCTCCAGAAGCTGGTTTGATGTCATTAGATTAAACAGTACTGGTTATTTTTGTAACATCTACACACCCAACCAACTTTCTGCTCAAGTCCTTCCTGGCAGTAGGGCCTTGTAGCCTGTTTTCCATGAGCTTGCCATGGACTCATTGGACACAGCAACACAGCAACACAGCTTGCAGAAGAAAAGCATGGAGGAAAATTCTTTCAGATACTTATCAAAGAGTATTCAAAGAGCTTCTGGTGGGTGGGCAGGAAGGTGGAGGGAAAGCAAGGACACTGTGACTTTGGTCTAACCTGTTCATTTTCCAGAAGTTCAGTTATACTCAAAGACAAAGGATTTCAGCCTCTTAGGGGAGGAAACACACAACCCTAATGAAACACTTGCAGGCAGGGAATGAGTTGGAAAAATAAAGATATTAACTGAAATGCTTAATGTGGGAATATGAAGTCAGGATAACAGGTTGCTCAGATAACAGTGGAGGTTACAGTTTTGTGGCTGTTTCAGCAAGAGAAAGGTGGAGTTGGAATTTAGCACCTCTCCTAATCACTGTAGGATTTGCATGTGAGATACTAAGACTATTGTTATGTCCCCTCTTTCTTAGTTTTATTTCATACCTAGAATTCAATGGAAAGACAGAGACTTAGTTTCTAGTCCTGGACTGGAAGCACACTCTGCACCACAACTTCCTTCTTTTCATCTTTTCCCAAGAGACCTAGGAATAGTCATTTTTTCTCTCATAGATGCATTTTTGTAACACATTTCTGAGTGCTTATTAGCATACTCTGATGTTGAAAAACAGGAAGTGTTTGAAAAACCACTTTAAAAAGCCTCACTAGTACTGTGCTGGGCCTCAGTTTAGGCTCTCTCTGGCTCTGGGATGGGTACAGAGAAGTACCATGTCCATCTGCAGGCATCCAGAGGGATCAGGCCCAGGTTGTATGCATTGCACTGCTGCTGAGTTCCCAGGATGAGCTTTGCCTGTGCCAGATCACCTCCTTGGTCAGCCCATGCCAGGCTGGGCTTTGCACAGCCCTTGTGACTATGCCCTGTGAGAAATTTGGGTGGAGCTACCCTCTGTGTGTTGGGAAAGGTAAAAGGGCTGCAAGCCATGCCATACCAGTTGACCTCTGTGACAAAAAATGGCCCCTGCCCTGATTTATTGCCCAGTTTAAGCAAACTGAAAGACAGATTTCACTCCAAATGTATGAAACACTTTGTATTTTCAAAATCTAGTATTTTAGCTGTTCTGTTTCCTTCTGCTGTGCTAGCTACTGAGCACCACAGTTCATTGTCCTGCCTCTCCATCAGCTTTCACCAGGCTCACCACTTATTAACAGAATATGTCTCTGGTTGCTGGATTTCTTTGGAGATCACTCAGTGTAGTTTCATAAAGGAAAGGAAGAGCATTTGCACTCTTAATGAATTTAGTTGTCATCACTTGTCAGCTTTGTGCTCTGAGGTCTCTCTTAGGTAGCGTAATTATCATTATATTTATATATAGGTAATTATAATCTGGGAAGCAGTCCAAATTCTGCTTTTTAAGTAAAACTGGTGAAGCTTATTTGCAGTGACTGGAGCCCCTCAGCACACAGCAGCCTTACTGGCAGCACCACAGTGGCTGTGGGAGGAGGTACCACGTGGATACAAGAGACCTTCTTTCCTGCTCTGTTACAGCCAAGAGTCATTTCCTGCTCTACCTGGCATGCCCCAAAACAGCTTTATCTTCAGATATTCTAGCCTGAACACTGTAGTCAGGAAAAAGAACAAAAATTATCCCACAATCCCTGGTTTCACAGGCTTGGGGAATGGGAAGCTCATTAGGCTGTCAGGCATGTACTCCAACTCCACCTCTGCTGCCAGGCAGATTTTCTCTGTACCAACAGACATGGGTCTCACAGCCCTCAAAGAAACAAGAGTCACACAAGATGGTTTCCACAGAGCAGCTTTGGCTTCAAATCCCACCATCAGTCCTGCCACAGCAATAGTTCCACAGGGCTCTGCAGAGCCAGCACAGCACCACTCCCACCATGCCTGCTTCTCCTTAACAATTTAGTAGCTCAGGGGTTACAGTGGTAGTAGTGGGCTGATGGTTGGACTTGATGATCTAAAAGGTCTCTTCCAACCTTGATGATTCTATAATTCCTGACCTTTAGCTATAAATGCCATTTTGATGATTTCATTGTCCTCAGGGGCACAAAACACATTTTCAGGTGAAAAAATCCGCTGGGAATATCTCTAACCATTCCTACTGGAGTGTGCAGCATCACCCTTAGCTGCTGTCTCTACAATTAGTTGCACCTTCTGCCATGTCATGTTAGAGAAATGCAGGGTGCCCTGGGGTTTTGCAGACTGTGGGTGAAGCACTGGGACTCTTTGCTAGTCATGCAGAGAGCATTGCTCTAACATTAGAAAGTGCTTATCTCCATTTCCACCCACAGTGGAGAAGATGAAATATTTTCTGAACTATGAGGAGGCTGAGAGACTTGGAAGTAAAAGCATTCCCACAGCTGCCACTGTCACTGATGAAAAGGGTTGTCAAAATTGGCTTATTCTGAAATTTTTAACCAATAGAGCATGCTATCAGCACAGGCTGGGACAGAGAAGAGTCCCCTGGGGTAGTTGTGGGGTATAGTGCTGGAGTGTTGGACTTCTCATGGGTGGATATCACTGGGTGCTAATGGGTTGCTTCTTGGGAAAGGGGATGAAGGGAAGCCTTTGGTCTTGTGTGGAAGAGGATATTCTCATATTCTTTCTTTGCTTTCTCACCCAACTGCATGCTGTATAAAATGTATCTGTGTTTTACTGTTCTGCAGCCAAGATTCCTTCCTGTCCTAATCCATGATCTTCACTTATGGTGTGGATTGAGGCAAGGCTCTCTTGGAAAGGCTTTGCCTTTTTCATGTACTGTAACTTTTGATCAGATGGTTTGTTCAGCCTCAAGGCAGCATTTTTCTAAAATAAAGAAATGGTTAGCCCCAGTAATCCATTGGTAGGGACTTGGTGGCTGTTGGAGTTCTTCCAATGAAACATCTCTTCTCAGGTGAGTTCTGCAGTGCTGGTCCCTGGTCTTGTGCAGTGGAGTGCCAAGCGAGCTGTTGGTGCTCTCCCAGGCTGCACTATGCAGCAGGGAAAACGAGCAGCTGAATCACAGAACCAATATGATTCCAACAGAAGCTGATTTGTTGTTTGCATTAAACCCCAGTTACAGTTTCTAACACTACTGTCCACACATACAGGTGTTTCTCAATTGGCCAAGTCACTGGTTCACGGGGCAGGCACACATCCCTCAGGACACCTAATTGGTCAAGCGTCCATCATCACGTCCTGTGTCCTCTATCTAGGTTTTGCATTCTTTGTCCACAGTTTCTCAGGCTCTTTGTTCTTATTTTCATCTTGTTGTTGCCTCAGTAACCTTGAAGAACTCCTGAGAACCCTGAAAACAAGACTGCAGATGTCTTGTTATCTACAAACAGTTTGGCTGGTACACAGAATGGCCTAAGTTGTGCAGATATATTGCTACAGCACTAGGCAAAGTATTCCCAGGAGGAGGCTGTCAGGAGGATCCTGCCCCACTGCTCAGCTCAGGGAGCCCAGACCTGGCATGCCAAATCCAGTTCTGCACTCCTGTGTTCAGGAGAGACATGGACATACTGGAGACAGCCCAGAGGAGACATGGACATACTGGAGACAGCCCAGAGTGGGCCATGGAGATGATGAAAGGGCTGGAGCATCACTCCTATGAAGAAAGGCTGAGCAAGCTGGGGTTGTTCAGCCTGGAGAAGAGAAGGCTCAGGGGCATCAGGGTATACAGATACCTGGAGGGTGCAGGGAGGACAGAGCCAGCCTCATCTCAGCAGTGCCCACTGACAGAGTCAGAGGCAATGGGCACAAACTGGAACGCAGGAGGTTCCCTCTGAACATCAAGGAAGCACCTTCTTACTGCAAGGGTGACTGAGCACTGGCATGGGCTGCCCAGGAATCTCCACCTTGTGGAGTCTCTGTCCTCGGAGATAGTTAAAGGCCATCTGACTATGGGCCTGGCCAACTAGCTGTAGATTACCTTTTTTGACCAGAGGCTTGGACCAGATACTTCTGGAGGTCCTTTCCAAATTCAACCATTCTGTGGCTCAAAACAGGACAACAAACAGCGGAAAAAAAGCAGGATTAAACAGGGCAAGGAAGATAGAGTGAGGTAAATAACTGAGGCAGAACAGAAGAGAGGGATGAAACTGCCAGGAGGGAGCATCAAATTAGTGTTCCCTTTCTTCTGACCCCATCTTAGACCAATACCTTAGGACTTACTGAGATATAATGCTGCAGTAGAAATTGGTTGCAAAGTGGAAAATCACAATAATCTCACAATTTGGCAGGCTTCCTACCTGGTACTGAACTTCTCAAGATGGTTGTCATGGGTTGCAGTCAACCTGTGCCAAGCCATCCCATCCTCCTGTAACACCGAGCTAGTGAAACCTGGAAGTGCTGGAAGAGCTGCCCAGTGTCAGTGCTGTCACTGCACTTCATCACCAGGTACAGAGGCTGCCTGTGGATCTGCAGAGGCAGTGGCAGGGTGATCCAAGAGATGTGGCTGCTCCTAATCAAGCATTTTGCTGTGGTTTTCCTCTCCCTTGGAGTCTGAATCCCAGCAACTGGAACTGCTTGGGGCATGAGCTTGCAGTACTACAGTGGTCAATCAGAAGCAGATGGCACATCAAACTCATGGAGTGCTGGGTGGACCTTCCTGGCAACCCTCACTGGTGGTGTTCATCTAGATTGTGCTATTATCCCCTGACAGTTTTGCTAATTGAGATATGCTGGGATGTGATAGTCACAGCTGGCATGATGTCTGCTGGCAGGTCTGAGCCCACTTTCTTTGCTTGGGCTGGCTTGCCTCTGTATTTTTATAACTAACAGTGTTGCAAGGGGTTATCTGGTACTGTTGGCTCATCTGAAAGCCATGCAGACCTGTTCTCTTCCTCTTGGTGTTGCTTGGGGCTGGCTGTGCAGAGCACCATGCCCACAGGTGGGGTACTCAGCAGCTCTTGGGCTGAGCCTGCAAAGCACCAGTGCTCACCATGCAGCATGATCAGGGTTTCAGTGCTGTGGGAGCACTGACTGCCCTGAGACACAATCTGACTGGAAGGTGCAGGCAGACAAGACCCTTCAATGGGTCGTTTCCATGTCTGGGGCAGGCTTTGCCTACGCTCACAGGAAGAGAGCAGCTTGAGCCATACTGGGTCTGACGAATAAAAATCATCCCAAACTGTGAAAATGTACAGTACAAATGTAAAGTCTTGATGATTTTAAAAATTATTCCTTCTAATCATTCACACAAAAACATGCAGAGACCAAATTAAATGAACTTTATTGCCTTTGCAAAGTCAAGCTCACAACAGTAGGGCAGAAGAGAAGTGAGGTATACATGCTATACAGACTTTTTAAGCACATGTACTATGAGAATTTGTTGCAGTTTCTCAGTGTAGCACTTGTTGTACACTGTGGACTTAGTAACAGAAACGATTTTAGCCCCCTTTCACATTTAGTTGAGGCTTTTCTGGCTACCTGTCTCCATTCCTGTTGTAGAAACTGTAGATTACTCCTGCTGAGGTTTGAAATGTCATCTAGTGGAAGACAAGAAGCGTTCCAGCAAATGCTTAGTACCCTTTAGTGCTTTTCTTCAAATGTGGAATGTAATGGATATAAATGATACCAAAAAAAAAATCAAGAATAAGCAGACCAAAGGGCTTCCTGGTTTGTTTCTGTCTCTGGCAGTGAGAGGTCCTGCAGGCAGAGTAAAAGAAGGTGACAAGAAAGTGCTGGTGTTTCATGGAAGAGCTTGCAGACTGCAACTATTTGTGGTCCGAAGGCTTTCTGACCAGAAATAACCTTCATTTTTAATAGCACCAAATGGATTTTTCTTCCAGGAATTTGGCTGATTCCTTTCTGAACTGTGAAAACTTTGGCATCCTCCCACAAACTGCTGTGAAACTTCAGCATTCATTGTGTGAGAAACCCTCCCCTTCCTTCCCTTTAGCATCTGTCACCTGCTTGGGGTTGCAAACACCCTCAGACAATGTTCTCTGCTCCCTTTCTTCATCCTGCTCAAGACTTCATGCACACAGTTCCCACCCCCCCACACCCCCAGTTATTTATTTTCAGGGCTAATGGCTGCATGCTTTCTGTACTATATTTTCACATTTATATTTGCCTTAAAATGGGAGCCCAGAACTGTGCATCTTGTTTTGATTTGCAGTAGCTTGTTCAGGTCTTATCTCTGCACATTGGAAGCTACAATTGGGTTTGCTAACGGGTTTGACATAAACTACTGTGTCTTTTATCTGCAATTTCACCTGCCATCCTATTATCCAGTTTCTGTGTATTCTGAAACCCCTCTGCAACTGTGGAAGTAACTTTTGTCCTTATTATTTTGGACAGCTGCATACAGTTGACTGACTTTACTCAGTATCCCAGAAGGTCTATTATTCACCCTCATTTGCAGATTTTGTAGAAGCTGGTTGCTCAGAGGAGCCGCAGCATATGTCAGTGTAGGACTCCAGCTGGGACTCCCCTTCCCTGTGAATAATGCTGGTGTATTCCTGGGTTTCACCAATTGCTTGCTCACATGAAAACACTCTCTCTTATCCATGGCAGCTATTCCACAAGCTGCTGTTGAAGGATTTCCCCAGTGCCTTTGGAGAATCGAATTGACTGTGTCTTTTGGGTTTTGCTTGTCTTTAACAGTAGTCTGTTGATGGTTTCAAAGGAATCTTAGAGATATGTGAATCATGACTGCTGGTGCTAACTGTGATGCGTGTACCTTATTTATTTACATATCCATATGACCAATCCTTTCCAATATTTACTTAACCCAGCTTTGGAGTGGGGAAAAAAGATGAGTCCTCAGACAGTAAAAGCTTAGAGCTTTCCATGTTTATATATATTCTTATCCAAAAATACTGCCCACCGGCAACCAAAAAAAAAACCCAACCCTATGAATCATGCAATTCATCTTCCAGCCACCAGGTAGAGGCAAAAGCCATTGCAAAACAGCCACCCTGGTGATAAAACGCCTACTTCCAAAATAGCAGTCTGATTGACATCAAAAGAAAGCTTCTGACCAATCTGTCTTCATGGTTCTTAAAATAGGTCTGGCCAAATTCATATATAAAAGTTAATTTTGAATCTCATTAGCTTTGCAGTCATCTACTTAATTAGAAAGCCGTTGCAGTCAATTGGTATGAAGCACACTCTAATTATCCCTTTCTACTCAATACATGAAAAATTAATCATGCTAGAGTTGCTCTACCTTTTAATACAATGATAACAAAATTTGGATAACTGTTTAGTCTCTCAAAGAGTATCCAATGAAGCTCTTTAGAAGAAGGTTTTTCTGTGGGGTTTTTTGGGGGGGTGGTGTTCGTTTTTTTTTGTTTGTGTTTTTTTTTGTTTGTTTGTTTGGTTGGTTTTTTTTGCAGGTTTGGGGTTTTTTTTCAGTAGGAAAATTGAATAATTTACCTGTAAAGTGCTTTCTGAATCACAAATTTTTCAAGCCTGGCCTTGAAAGAGTCATTAAAAAAGGAGCCAAATCTTGGTACCAATATTCAAAGGTATTAAACCTTAGATATCCACAACAGTGTATATATATTATATTCATGATCTTTTCATGAGTTTTTATCAGTTTTACTCACATGTAGCAGAAACATTAGCAAACCTAAGTTAATGGAAAACCAAGGACAAAGTTTACATGGATCATTTATTCTCTGTACAGGAGTGGCATCAATCCTGAACTTTCAAAGACATGAATCTTTTCTGAACCTTATTTATCAGCTGTATTTACTATCATTCATATTGCAGCAGCTCACTGGAGGCCCTCATGTGGGTCAGAACCCCGTTATACCACAGACCATGCACATATAAGCCCGAATGAGAGCACTGATAATACATGTCTGTCTCGGCAGAGCAAGGCTGTAGATATTCAATTTTCCCCCACAATTACAGCATAAAGAACTGCACATTCACCAGTCAAAAAAAAAAAACAAAAAAAAAAAAAAAAAACATACAACAAAAAAAAAAAAAAAAAAAAAAAAAAAAAAAAAAAAAAAAGGCAAAGCAAACCAAAAACCCAAACCACAAACCCCCTGGAAGCCAAAGGGTGTAAATGATGGGCCTAGTCCCACATCTGAAGGGTGCTGTGGACACCCTGGGATGAGGATGTGGGATGTGACCAGGCACTGCTGCTGCAGGGGGTCCCAGCATGGGCACACAAGACCATCTCTGCCATCCCAGGGCAGCACTGGGAGGTGCACATGACCGAGCAGCACAATGGTGGCACACAGCAGGGTGACACTGCTGTTAAAAAGCAGCCTCTGGGTTTCTTTTCATGCTATTTCCCTGCCAACATAGATCTCCAAGAGCCTGGGATCTGGCCACCTCTCTGGACCACAGAGCTTCAGTCTGAAGCCCCGGGGCTTCAAATGCATCTTGTTCTGTTAGCTGGTGATCACTCCGACCCTGCCCTGCAGGGTGACACCAGGCAGCCAGTCAGCCTTTCCTCTGTGAGGTGTTTGCACCAGTGATGTAAGGTGTTGAAATTTTTCATAATCTGAAAGCTACACAACAAAAGCAGAAACTTCTTTTTTTTGTCTGATTCCTTAGTGGGAACAGACCAGAGAAGGGCAGGATGATCCAGCACTTACAGGCTTTAGCAAAAGAAGATACAGGCTATATCTGTCTTTACAGATGAAGGAGAGGGGAGAACACATGATGATGAGGAGGAGGACAAGGAGGAGAAGAGCTGCTGGGGAGTAGGAGCCATTTTTGGGACAGCCTGGGAGGCAGAGGAGAGTGCTCAAGGTCCTTGACAGCTGAGGAGTGAGGTGAAGCAGTGGGAGCCTGTGAGGCTGATCCTGGCTCCCAGGGAATTTGAGCAATGACACTTGTGAGGGGTGGGGTCCTGGAGTAAAGATGGTAGAATAATATAGAATAATAGCAGTGTATGGGAAAGACAGCCTGGAGGAAAGACCTAATTTTTTTTTTTTTTTTTTTTTTTTTTTTTTTTTTCCGAGTCTTTGAAATCTTAGCTAAGTGATTAAAAGGATTGCTTGTACATGTAAAATCCTTTACATCCTTTACATATAAATCATTGACCGATTTTGGGACTAAGTCTGGATCCAGCCATCTCTCAACTCCCCTCAAAGTAGGATTTTAGAAAACAAGAGGATCCTTTCTGAACCTCAGGACTCAACAGGAGAGTTTCCCTGACAGTTTTGTCTTACTCTGTCCTCTATGCAGCAAATAACAAAGTGTACCTTGCCATCGAATTTGTTAAATCACTGTTGTATTTACTATCAAACATTTTTAAATTTATGTTTTATATTAATAAGAATACTTTTTTTATTTCAAGTGAAGTGAATCACTCCATCTGCAACAAGGTGTGCCCAAGTTCTTCACTGTACTTAAAAATAAAGGGCATGTTCTCACATTACAAGCCAGTGTTGCCTGCCTGTCCAAAAATCAGCATGGATTTTATTTCTGTGCCCACTTTGCTCTAAGAGCAGGTGGTGTTGAAGCTGTCAGAGGGATGGAGGAGGAAAGCTGGAAGGAGTTGGGCTCTCCTCCTTTGGTACACACATTAAAGAGAACAAATATTTGTCATTAACTTGTGACTCTTCCAGCCTGAGTATGAGGAAGATTTATACTACTCAAAGAACTGTGTCATTAAGTGCTACTAATCCCCCAAACTTCCACTGTAGTAGGATCATGTTAGTTTTAGGGAGAGATGCAGCATGCCAGATTCTGTTCCCACAGGTACCTCATGAAGAAAATTGCAAGGCACTTGATTTGACTTACAAGAAGAATAGAAGGAATCCAAATCTCTGGGATCTAAACACAGCTTATGCTGCTGCATGAGGAAGCACTGTGCTCTGCTAGCTAGATCCTGGCTCCTTCAGCATCAGGAGAATGGACACAGGCTTCAAAAATCTGTCCCTAATCCCCCTGCTGTCTCTGTGTGAGTGTATAGGTTTGTCTGTCTCAGGGCATCCCCAAATCAGGGTGGAGGAGGGAACCTGCAGTCCCACCTTCAAAATTATGGCACTGGACAAAGTTAACATCCTTCATGGAATCAAAATTCTGCTGCAGAATATGTCCATGGGAGATGTGAGCACCATGGATTTGACCAGTGCTGATAGGCAGAAGAAACACTGGAGGGAGAGCAGGGATGGCTGAATACAATGCTTGGTCAGTCTGTGACAATATTTAATCAGTCTTCATAAATTTCAGGAATCTATGCTCCTTTTCTTATGGGAGGCAGGGTAAGAGGAAGGATAATTTTCCTGTTTTGTTTCTAACCAGAAGATGAAAGGATGTATGTAGGCCATGTAATGACCACTGGCAGCAGCTATGAGCTGAGTCCCTGAGAAGCTGTTGGTTGAATTTGCCCAGCTTTGTGCTGCTTGTGCAGCTCAGTGCAGGAGAAACCCAGCCAGGTGGCTCAGTGACTTCCTTATGGTGACAGCCCCATGCAGTAAGCTGGTAAAGCTGAAGCTCCTGAAGTCCAAGACTGTTCCCAAGCTGCTGCCTGTGCCCACCATTTCCAAACAGCAGAGACAACTTCTAGGATAGACATGGGAATGGCAAAAAACTTCTGGCAGCACCTGCAGGCAGGACAGAAATGTGCAACTGATGTCAGGTGCCTGCAAAAGCTGTCTGCAAAACTTGCACACTGTATTTCTTCTTTTTTTCCCCCTGCAGATTGATTTGTCTTGTACTCTGTGAGATTCAGAAAGCAGCACTGAGTTTCCTCTTTCAGTGGAAAGGCTTCCTGTGGGGAAGGCAAGACAGCTGTGCCAGCTGAGCAGGTGAGTGAGAACAGATCTACAGGATAATCCTCTCAAGGGGCTCACCACTTTTCCAAGATGGCATAACCCAAGTCCCTGACGTCTTGCTTTCAGACAAACCCTGCTGAGAGGTGACTCAGGCAGGTTTCTGCCCTACAATACACAAAGATGGTAAATGGAAACCTGAAAGGGCTGTAGCCCTAGAGGGGCTTTTGGCTGTCCTTGTGAGCATCAGGTCTGTGGAGAGGACATGTCTATGCCAGCCTGAGCTGAATGAGCCTCATACTGATCTGAATCAGATGTTGTGCAGCATCTCTCACTCAGCAGTCTATTGTGGCAAACAGTTAATAAATAGCTTACACACAACTGCTGGTGGGAAGGTCAGGAATGTGACATCCTGGGGGATACACAGCCACCAGACACTGCTGGACGGACTCTTCATGGATCTGTGTTCCCCCTCAGCCATGTCTTACCTACTATATAGCCTTGCCCAATTTCAGATATTGTTCTTCAAGGAAGGTTTTTAGGTTCCTGCCATTGTAAAATGAGAGAAGTTGCACTCTGGGGGTATAGGTCATTTCCTCCTAGTGCATGTCAGTCAGCTCACAGAGTGGAAATTGCTCTTAACTCCGGTGATGAGAAATACCAGCACACCAGATACCTGTCATCCTGAATAAGAGGAGTAAAGCAAAATGCTGGCTTTATCCTTTATCCATGCTGGCTTTTGCAGCTGACAGTTTGTGTGGGGACTACAACCCTCCCTCAACTCCCTCAGTGCTGTAAAACTTACCTCCTCCATGCAGTGGCATGATGAGCAATCCTTTGAGGCCTTTTCACCTGTAGATTGTGGTTGGGGGCCTTTGAAATGGATAACCCCTTCATTTCTTCAAGTTCAATCTACTTCTGGAGACAGGAGCTCGGAGGGAGAGGGGCTGGTACCTCCTTGCCTGTTAGGGAAGAGCTAGCCAAAGCCACGTGCAGTGAGGAGCAGAAGAAAGAGGGGGATGCTTGAGCAAAGTGCTGGTGAGGGGAGGGTAGCAGAGGCAGGAAGAGGCCCCTGCCTGCACTGCCCCTGGCACCCGGCAGCATCCCTTGGCACTCCTCCTCACCGTGCCTTGCCATCCTGCCAGCCTGTCCTGTGCCTGGGAGCAGTCTCTCTGGAAAAGAAGCTGTTTTCTTTGGTGTTGAGACTTGTCCTCCTTTTATTTTAGCATTGCTAAAATAAAAATAAAATCTTTGTGAAGAAACCTTTCAGGTTTATTTCAGCCCTGACACAAGTTGGCTGAGTTTCAATTAACTGATTTATACCAAATACTGCTCTGCCATACCCACAGCTTACATTTATCTATGAGAATGAAAATAACTGTCAGCAGCAGGTTTAAGCCAGCTTATACAGGAGCTGCTGGAAGGAGCTGTGTGCCTTTCAGGCTCGAGGTTTTGGACTGCATTGCTGGAGAGTGTCTTTGCTGTGGCCAAGGCCTCTTCCCCTCTGGCTGTCTCAGTGACTCAGCTTGTTGGTATGTCACAGGTGCTGTTTCAGCTCAGGGCTCAAAACCCAGATGATATCACACTCATTCCTGCAAGAACAAGGTGGTACCATCTTCAGCTGTGTGACTCAGCATCCTGGTGGAAGTGTCTTGGCTGGCTGACTTGACAGAGAACTAAATCTTACATGATGAAAAAGGACTTTTTCCACCTTGCTAAAAATAATTTAAATTCTGAATGAAATCTCACTTAATTGTAGCCTAAGAATCCAACTAGGAACTTTCACTGGAGCTTACTGAGCACAGCAACTGGGCCTCTAGCAAGACATACAGGATATAACACAATATGGTTTGTATTATGCATGTCCACAGCTGAAATCTTGATTGTGAGGGCTCATGGACAAAGCCAGGGAGATATCAGCGCAGGAGAAGAGCAGCCCTGCACAGTGAAATGCAACCTGACGTGCTGTGCCATGAAATCCCAAAAGTGACCAGAGATGTCAGCTCAACCTCATGTCTCCTAATAAATTTTTTATAGCCCACAGTCAAACCTTATCCCTGGCTGACTCCAAGGGACAGAGAAGACTGCCTGATATGGCTGCTACCTCTTCTGGGTCATCATCTGACAAGTGCAGGAATGTGACATAACCACAAAATGGAGAGGATACCATTTTCAGTGCTGGAAACAGTTTCACTGTCAAACTGCCTTCAAGGACAGGCAAAAGACCTTTTATGAAGGTTTGTTGAAACAAAAAACAGATGCTGGTACTACTACTAGTACTTGAGTCGTCAGACCCAGCTAACGTACCTGTTTTGGAACTAGAATGAGAAGCAGAGGTTGGATTTTCACCCATTGCAAGCACTTAGCTGTGGTAAAGAGATGAGTGAGAGATTTAAATAATAGTACTACTGTGTCTAATTTCCAAGGAGTTCTCACCCTTGGCTGCCTCCTAAACTGATTTCTTGTCCAAAAATGTTAGAAAGCAAAAGTGCACTAGGTGGGGAGCCTGGAAGAGATGGCATCCACTGGGGAATGGATTTCTGCTCCAAGTCACACACACTTCCTCACTAATCATTTACATTAAAGAAACAGTTTCTAGGGCACTGATCTGTTATCCTTTGCTTCAGAAATGCTTGTTTCTTCCTACATGTATTTTACTTGATTTCTTTTTTCCAAATAGCTGCCTAGCCCTCAGCAGTGGGGTAGAAAGGTGTGCCCCAGTGTCTGNCAGGGTGTATTCTGACTCTGTCAGTGTTTCTAGGATTTTCTTGTTTGCTTGTGTTTTTTGGTTTTTTGTTTGGTTGGTTGGTTTTTTACTACTACATTTGTATTTTTAATATTCTTACTAAAGAACTGTTATTTCTATTCCCACATTTTTGCCTGAAAACCCCTTAATTTCAAAATTATAATAATAATTCGGAGGAAGCAGGTTTACATTCTCCATTCCAAGGGAAACTCCAGCTTTCCCTGGCAGACACCTGTCTTTCCAAACCAAGACACCCAGGTTAGGAGTAGGAGTAATGGCAGGGCTAGGGGTCATGTGTTGGGAAGCAGTTGGAAAAAGCAGCAGGAAGAAAACATGAATAATTTTATCAAAATGGTCAATGATAAACCATCAACTAAACAAAAGCAAAAGCAACAGCAAAAGAAAGAGAAAAACCAAAACAAAAAATAAAGAAGAAAAATTTCCAAAATCTGAGTATTTCTTTCTGAACAGTCTGAACTGACTATTTTCACATGAATAGGGCAGCTAGGACATGACTTTCTGTTCTACCTTTACCTAGGGAAGGCTCCTTGCCTGGAAGAGCAGGCATGGGTTGTTTCTGAGGGTGCTGCAAGGCCCACAGCAGCTGGCAGGGTGGGACAAGACTTCTCCCTGCAGTTTCTTTCTATCTAGTGTAGCTTTC
The DNA here is from genome assembly GCA_013400275.1 of Rhadina sibilatrix. Taxonomy (NCBI): domain Eukaryota; kingdom Metazoa; phylum Chordata; class Aves; order Passeriformes; family Phylloscopidae; genus Rhadina; species Rhadina sibilatrix. Next base: position 117,425 of record VWYO01014372.1, on the reverse strand, counting down.
CCATAAAGCAGAGAGCTACTCTTGCTTGCAAACTTGCATCTATTTAGCCTTTTGTTATGAAAATCCTTCTTCCCATCTATGCACGTCTAATCCCTTTAAAACACGGCTGGGCTCTTGGTTGCTGCGATACCCTGCCCTCGGCACGGAGGACCTCCTGCTCACCCCTCAGGGCCCGCAGCCGCCTGCGCTGAGCTCTCTGCCTGCCCTGCAGCCGCCAGGTATGAGAGCTGATCCATCAGCCAACGTGCAATCCTGAGCTCTGTCTTTTCCATTTAAAGACACCTAAATGCCAGAGAGAGCTGTTCAGGGAATTGACAGAATCAGGGGTTTGTAAGAACTTTTGTCCCCTTGTATTTAAAACCTGAGAAGAGGCGTGATGCGAAGAGGCGCGAGATGCCTGCTGCTGAGCTATAAAGGCCTCTTTGTGCTGAATCATTCGGGCTAAAAAGAGCTGGGCTCTCCTGCTAAGTGCCCAGTGACTGCTGGCGGACCCCACTGAGACAGCTTTTGTTAGCCAAGATCAGCTGCAGCCTGAGGTGTCTCGGTCTTTTCACTACAAAACAAGCTGCAAAAGGCACTGAGGGATGAATTCCGATTTTCTTCTTTTGCTCTACCGTGGAGTTTTCCACTTAAAGCTGCAGTTGTTTAGCTCTAACCCAGGGCCAGAGTGCAAGTCAGTATGGGAGCAGCATTTGTAGGGTCTTTGTGGAAGAGATGGGAGGATCCTGAAGTCAATACTCAGTTTTATTACCTTGATGACAGGAGAAATTAGCTGTGAGATACATGATCGTCCCAAAAAAGTAACTTCCCAATAAAGCAACCATCTTCCTCTCAACATGCTCAGACAGCCCTTACTGTCCTAGGTTTCCCACTTTGCTGTAACTTATGCCTCAGGAGGCTTTGTGCAAGGGACACTGGGTGCTTGTACCAACTGCACTTGTAGCTCTCCTGTCCAGAGTGAATTTTTCAGAGGCAGGCATGGTGTTCATCAGAGTGTGTTGAGTCCATGGGGCAGATCAGGTCAGAAACATCTCCTGGTTTATTTGAAAAGTTGTGCTGGACATTTTTCTGAGTCCTGGCAAATACAGATGTACTTTGTATAAAGAATGCTCTCCACACCTGATTAGGAGGAGGTTTAATGGCCCACACATGGGAGCACATGCCCAGAAGATGAGATAGTTTTCCTGCTCCAAGGCCGGATGTACCCAAATGATTGATGAGCAGCCACAGTGTAGCAAACTGAACACAAATCCCTCTAGAAGAGTGACTTTGTCTCCTTACTGGCAGATGAAGTTATTTTAAAGCAGTATGGTCATGAAATGGCTGTATCCAAGCTCTCTGACTAGCATGCAGGATATGTGTGTCCAACTTTGCAATTACTTTGAGCATGAGGGATGATGCCCTCGTGTCGGCATCGCATTTCCTGTGTTGTTCTTGAAGTGGTGACATGTGCTGGCTCTGTATGTGCCTTTTGTACCTTTTCTGCTAGTAACTACACTGTCCATCCTGCTCCACCCCTGGGAGTAACCAGGATTCACTCCCTGCCCTTCATTTCCTGTCTCCCAAACAGCAGCACACTGTGTGTGCTGGCATATTGGTGAGCTCCTCAGTGAGTTCCCACCAGCATCTGTCACTTGCAGCATTCACTTACAGTCTCCTGCCTTTGGTCCCTTCTGGTGCCTCACACCCACCCATTGCCATTCCTTTCTCATTCCTACCAATCTTCCTATTACTATTAGAATATTCTTTTATTAGAAGACAGTTAAATCTGTAAGAATTGTTTTTTCTGAATGAATTTCTGTAAGAGATTTTTTTGTCAGGGGATGGAAATAGCGTTATGGACATTAAAAGGCAGGAAATGGTGATTTTATTATTTTTTTTAATCAACTGCTTCAAGGGAGAAAATGAGAAATGTTTTTGAGAACAGCTTTCCATTATATGAGAAAGCAGAAGCTACATTCCTCATTCTCACACCATCTGTGTTTATTAACCCAAACTATTTTAGAAACAAAACATCTCTTACATCTTTCATGTAAGCCAGGGTAACAGAACCCACATGACCATCAAAGGAAGTCCAGGATGTGGGAAATCGAGGCACGGGAAATTCTTGGAACACCGTGCATGCAGGCCCAAACACAGCACAGAATACAGGGTTCGACCTGAGACCTTGAAAAAGGCTTCCAAATTTAGAAACCACAAGTAAGAATATGAGTTTGTAGTTTAAGCAGAGACATATTAAGCTAAGTAGTGGAAAGTAGTTATAAAGGTAATAAGAAGTTTTAAGGTGTAGGAAGTAGTTTGTGTGTCACTGCATGATCGGATAGAAAAAGCCTGCATTGCGGCAGGACGTGTGATACAGTTTTAGTTAGCCGTTGGTGTGAGGTGTCAAACAATATGTGTGGCAGTAGATTATTGGCTAATAAACCTTTAAAACTCCCTGTAAACTGTGGTCTTGTGACCACTGACCACTGATGACCACTGACCACAAACTCCTGGTGTATGTGGTGGAGACGTTCTTACTCCTTGAGGCTGAGGCAATAAATCATGTTTTAAGATGTCTTCCAGTGAGCCCATCTCTCTTCAAATACCAACAGCAGGAGCCACAAAGAAAAGTGAGGGAAAAAAACTTTCTTTTATGCTTAGTTCTAAGCTCCATGGGCCTAAGAAAACTGCCTGAAACTCTTTACAGTTCATGTGTGTATGGAGACAACCTGGACCAGCCCTTTGGTGCATCCAACCCAAAATCTTGTTTCCAGCTGTGGCTGTGACAGAATAGGCAAGAAAGACAGTAGGAATAGGACAGACATATACTTCCTTTCTTTGCTTCCTTTCTGTAGGAAGTAAATACAGAATACAGAAAGGAAGTTGCTTCCTTTCTGTATTTTCTCAGCCTATAATATTTTTCAGCGTAGTTTATAAGTGTTTAGCAAGACTTAAAGAATTTTTCTCCTAGTAGTTTGTCCCTGAGCCAATTCTAGCATCTTCAACAGCCATTGGCAAAGGCTGGACGGTGGACTACTCATTGCATGAAGGGCTGCTCCTCTTAATTCAAACATCTTCCTCCTTTTAATTCCAACATCTTCCTCTCATAATTTCTTTTGATGTTCCTGAGTTCTTCTACTTGGTTCTGCCGACAGCCATATTCATCCAGCACCTGAATTCAATTATTGGTCTTTGAACAACCAGTCAGTAGTTATTAGATAATAACTGGATAATTAAGAAGTTATCTCCCAACATCCTGGAGAAGCATGACCATAGGGTTATGCTCTACCTTTTATAACCTGGTTTGGGTCTTCCTGATACCTTGGTGTCAGCTCTGTTTTGAAAGGGCACTGTAGGTATGTCTCTGGAAAAGGGTATCAAAATAGAAATCAGTACAAGAAGCAAAAATTATTTCCCTGGAAATAAATACTTCAGATCAGCTAGTTATTAGTTGGGATTTTTTTCTCTAAATACTGATTTTCCCAATTATGTTAAGCTTGTATTTCTTTAGAGACACTAGAAACATTTTTAGCTCAGATTTCTGTTATGTGCCATATCTGAAGTCTTAACTTGTTTCTCCAGCAGTGTCCAGCATGGCACATGCATTTCCCACTCCAGTGAATGCATTACAATGCTGATGTCCAGCAGGTAAGTGTTTCACTGGAGTGTATTTACCAATCACTCTTTAGAGGGAAGATCTTTTTCTTTCTGGGGTTTTCAGATGCTACATCTCATTCCAAGTTTGTTGTCTATAAACTTCTCAGAGTCCAAGAAAAGATGTTTCTAGCATTAGCAATTGTTAATTCAGATCAACAGCAATTCTGAATGTGCATGAAACTCTCATTCAGCCACAGAATCTCATATTGTTCAGTTCAAATTGTTCCTGTTTGGGAGTAAATGATGGGTGCCAGGCAGAGCACACCCCAAGCTGGAGTGTGGCAAGGACAGTTTGCAGGCTCAGCTCTGCCCAGGACAAGATCATTGGAAGGGCTTGAGAAAAACATATGTTTGTGTTGCACTCATGTTTGGGGTAAGTGACTCCCCATGAGGACTCACAGAGGCAACCTGTGATATCCCTTCAGTGTGGGGCTCTGGTTTTTGACTGACCCTCTCTCAGGACCAGCAGTGTTCCATCTCTGCTTGAAGGATGGTTGCTATCACCCCAGGTCTGGAGGAAATATGAAGGAGAAATGCAGGGCTAGGGGGAACACTAGTGATAAGGCAGAAGCAAAGACACTCTGACAGCTGAGTACCATTGACTTCCAACAGGCTGGAAGTTACATTTTATTTAGACATTTAACAGAAAGCAGATAATTAGCACTTAGATCATAACCCAGCAGTAATACAACATGGATCATATTTGATGTAACACCTATTGTCAGAAAAACTCTTTGTACATAAGCCCACAAGATACCATGCATAGAGTAAGCATGAAAGATTGCTCCCCAGGTAGTGGTCCCAGGCAACTCTCCAAATTCTGCCAGTATGTGATTTTTATTATTCAGCTCCCATTCTTCCTTTCCCTGTAAACAATTTGATCTGGATGTAAACTGTCAGGAAATGCCATGATGGAACAAATGCTCAGGGCTTAGCAGAGGCCATGCCAAACTACTCCAGGGGTGGCAGGACTTGGGGCTACCCATATGGCTGCCTGTCACCAGAGTGGAAGGTGCACAGGCCACACAGCTCCACTGGGCAGGACTCTTTAGCGTCCCTGACACACAGTTGTGTCCAGGACAGGCACTTGTCCTCCACATTTGTTTTTGCTCATTTTCCCCATGCTTGACTGAAAACCTGTCTGTCCGGAGCAGGAGCAAGCCTCCATGCAGGTGGCCACTCAGTTCCTCTAGAGGTTGAACTCTGCTGTGAAAGGCAGATGGACTTTAGGCCCTTCTAGAGAAGTAGGGTGGAAAATCAGAAGATCTATAGCAGCTTGTTTTCTCTTTTAAATTGTACATAAGAACAAATAACTCAATACAGTGATGTCCTTGGGGTTAATAAGAGGTTAATATCAAGGCTGGTATTTTTCTCTTTTTATCTTCCTTTCCAACTTTCAATCTGTAGTTGATTTAATTTTTTTAAATTTGCCTGGCAAAACAAAGACATAGACCAGAGATGGTTCTGGGACTGCAGCAGGAATCAGGTAGGGACAGTGGGGTTTGGTATATTATCTTCAGTTTCAAAACATTTTCTCAATTCCAAAGCTGGAAACATATATTCTTTAAAAGCACAGATCCTGCAGTGCAGAATCCATCTTCTGCAGCAAACCTCCTTACCAGGAAACTGTGAAGTATGTGACACCAGAGATTACTTAATGGACAATCAACCCTTGAACTTTTAGACCACCTTCTATTGCCTCCAGTATTAAGGATCAGCCCAAGCTCATCACATTAAAACTAATTTCCATTTAACTGCTGTGGATGGTGTCCTGTACATTAACTTCCCAAATGCTTTCTGTGTCAGTCCTAGCTTATACCAGCCTTGCCTTTCCTGGATCACCCCTTCCCTTTGCTGGCACAAATATCTATACAACAGCGACAGAACAGAGCAGCCACCAGAACAGGACTAAAACAAAGCTTGAAAGAAAGGAAAAAAATAAAAGAGTTTGTTTTTGAACTAATATGGATCAGTTCCTCAATCCTGCGCTTCATATTGTCAAGAGTGAGTGAAAAAAAAATACAAATGGACAGTGAAGAGCAAATGATGCATAAAAGGACAACCTAAACTATAAATGCATGGACATGATCTGTCTCAGTCACTTGGCTTCAGACAATATAAAAATCTTCTTTAAGCCTTCAAGTATTTTTGTAGCTTTAAATCACTGGTTTTCCTCTCTCTGAAACAATCTCCAAAAATGGAGAATGACAACAGTGGCAAAAGAAAATGGGACCAGTATTTTGAGTAGGAGTATGGAGTGAGCAGCTCTCATATGAGTGCCCAGCCTCATTCCTGGCTCCCTGAGCTCCCTAGGAGACCCTGGAAGGCCAATACCTAATTTTATTTTCCTGATATCTTGCAGCCTGTGGAGACTAAAGTGGGACTCTGCTCCGTGCAAAAGAGCGAGAGTTTAGAGGCTGTGCCAGGTAATCCTGGGAGATGTGTGTCCTGGCTCAAACACACCGCTTAGGGTTCATTCCACTCTGAATTTCTGCCTGCAAGAGGACTCTCCAAGGGGATGAATTCTGACCTGCAGCTCATAGAGACAGAAGAAGAAAGCTCCAGTGATGCCATCCAGCCCTTTACTCCCAATAGTGCCCTGATGCATCATCCACTGCCTTGATTTCCTGTGGCAGAGGCATCAAGGATGGTGGCTCTAGGTCCTCTGCAGGTACATGTTAATCTTTGGTATCTGATTTTGACTATTTGATTGGAAACAAAAGGAAGTACTAAGCTGTCATGTGCAAAGTGTCCTGGCCAAGAGGCCCAGGTTACCAATGCTACTGATACTGAATACAGGTGCTGCTACTGGGAGCTGCTCCTTGTGGGTGCTGGCACCCAGGGAGCTGGGTTTTGTTCTTTCTGAGAGCTATCAGCAGAGATTCCTGCTGGCATTAGGCTATGAAACACAGCTGTGTGGTATTGCTGAGCAGAGCGTGGGAGGAAAGCTCCTTTCCAAGTGTGGGGTGCTCACACCCAAAGCAGGGGTGTGGGAGCAGCCCATAAACAAATTGACCTTCACTCTTGCACAGAGACCACAGGAGACCCCAAGCTGCTGTGGTTTCTGAGCAGGGCTATGCAGTCTTTTCCTCAGACCAACTGGAAAAATGACTGCAATGTGAATGCAGAGTCCTACAGCTCCAAAAGCAACATAAATTTGTCAAAGGTCCCAATCACTCTCAAAGTGTAAAGAAACAGGATAGAGAAAAATGCAGGGGAAAGACAGAAATGTACTGCATGGCTGCCATTCTGGGATATGAGTTTACCTTTTAATTAAAAATAAGGTCTTGAAGCTTAGGGAGAATCTGCACTAATCTGCATCCTATTTCTTTGCCACTCCTTTTATTTACAGAGTAAGTTGCAGAAAGCTGTTGTTATTTTAGACATGAATATTTTTTATTTGAGTGTTACTGCCTACCAGAGACTTTGATTTTTTTTAATGTTGGCTAATTTTGTGTTTTGAGTAGGAAGCTTCAACTTCACACCAGTTCTACACAGGCCCTTCTGCTATCCACCAGTCTGGGCAAGATAAACCTGTAACCAAGACATTCCTCCCTTAACCTCTATGGCTTTATCATGATTTTATTATTGCTCACCTTACTGTGGACTTTGAAAAGATATGGGGAGTATCTGAAGTAGTTTAAAACTATTTAATCTTTTAAATATCTGGAATGCAGACAAGTATCCCTATATATCCACCCAGCCCCCAATTCTGCTTTCTAACTGCTGAATGAATTAGGGAAGGCAGGGCCAGGCGAGCTCCCTGCACTGATCTCTGCAGGGAGCCAGCTTCCTCCCAACCCTCAAAATGCACTAACCACCTCTGCTCCCACATCAGATGCCTTCCAAAATCCTCAATCCCTGCCCATAACATCTGTGCTGTTTGTCCTGCACCACCCTATTGCTCACAGGAGAGGGGACCCCCATGGGCACCACCCCAGCTTGCCCACACTTACAGTGGAAGGGAGCACCCAGGCACCATCAAGGCAGGAAAAGTCTCTGAGAAGCAGCAGAATTAGCAATGTCTTGCATGCCAAAGCAAGTCCTAAGGCAGGCAAAGCAGCAGCCAGGAAAGACAGAGACCCATTCCCAACATCCCACCTTGTCCATCCCTCCACCTCAGCACAAGGTGGGAGGCAGTGGGCAGCTCCAGCGCCAGCACCCTCATCCTGCTCCATGGCTCATCCATCAGGAGCAAGGAGGAGGATTAGTGCTCAGCATCAACGTGGGCAACTGCCTGCCTGCCAGGCTTGCTCTTTAAAACAGGCTGTCAAGCACAGATAGCTGTTGAATCAATATGTGCCTGGTAGCTGTTGATGCCACTTCTGCCAGCACAGGGTGGGCTGAGCCACTGTACACCAGGAGGGATGCAGGCTCTGAGAGAGAGGATGCAGCACTGACTCTTCAGTACCCATATCAGATGACTGTGAGAAAGCAGTCAAACAGGAAGACTTCAGTGATGGTGTCTCTGTGTTGCTGCTGCCAGTCCCCCCTCCCAGTGCCAAACATGAATGTTTGCCAAACACAGAGGAGACTGGACATACTATGGTTGGTCAGTTCTTTGAATGAGATGTGAAAGCAGGGGCCTCCACTACCAGCCTCGACAAATTCTTTCCACATCCTGAACGGACTATGAAAAGCAGCTGACATCCAGATCGCTGTCTCCTCTTCCTCTGGGCAGCTTCTCATGCCCATCCTCAGGCTGCAAACTGCTGTGGATAATAGCTGTGATCACTCATCCAGACCATGGCTGCCTACCTGTGCTTGCGTGGAGGGCCCGGGGCTCGATGGTCCCATCGCAGAGGGGATGTCCGGCTACTTGGAGCTGGTGTACTTGGTGACAGCCTTGGTGCCCTCGGACACGGCGTGCTTGGCCAGCTCGCCGGGCAGCAGCAGCCGCACGGCCGTCTGGATCTCCCGCGACGTGATGGTGGAGCGCTTGTTGTAGTGGGCCAGGCGGGAGGCTTCTCCAGCAATGCGCTCGAAGATGTCATTGACGAAGGAGTTCATGATGCCCATGGCCTTGGAGGAGATGCCGGTGTCAGGATGGACCTGCTTCAGCACTTTGTAGACGTAGATGGAGTAGCTCTCTTTCCTGCTTTTGTGACGCTTTTTATCACCCTTCTTCTGGGTCTTCGTCACGGCTTTCTTGGAGCCCTTTTTGGGGGCTGAGGTTGACTTTGCTGGCTCTGGCATCCTGAGAGCTCTTTGCTGTGTCTTGGAGCTGCTTAGAGGGAACATAAAAAAAAAAAAATCGAATTATTTTTTGACCTTCTACAGAATAATTGTACTGCAAGATGAGAGAGTCTGAGTTGAAGGCAAGCAGCAGCTCAGAATCTGAGACAAATATCCCATGAGCCTGCATGAGCATTTCTGAACTGCCAGCAAGAATTTCTCTGGTTTGTGTATGGCTTTTTGCTGTTTTCTGTTTAAATACCTGCAACACTGGCCTTCTCAACATCTCTGAACACAAGCCTAAGTGGTGTCTACTTAGTAAATATGAGATGGAGCCTGAACACCTTTCTGAGAAGAACACTGCAGTTCCAAAGAAAACACTAACTGCAGCATGGATTAAATCAAATCTTGCTGGAATGGGCCCAAGACTGTTGTAAGGTATCACTGCAGCCACCTTTACATGAGACTGGTCAAAATTATTTTATGTTGTTTACAAACTTCAATAAGCCCTTTTTTTTTTTTTTTTAATTTGCATGTAGAAAGAAGTTTATTTTGAGGGTGCTTGCATTTCTGTGACTATTGTCTGACACCATATTTTCCAGCAAAATGTAAAAAATAACATAGTTTTAAGCTAGCTAGCTGAGCTGCAGGAATATAAAAATATTCACATTTGCTATCAAAAAATACCAGAAAGTAGAAAAACTTGGAGGACGTGGCAGGAATCACCTGGCCAAGAAACAGAAATGTGGATAGGAGTCAAAAAGCAAAGTGCTTTTGGGCTACATGTTGATGGAAGAAATGTTTCCTGCTACATGTTTCCTGCTATTTGATGCTTTTTGCTTTCCAGAGCAAGCCTTTGCTGGACGGTTTACACCAAAGATGCCTGATCCTCCCTCTGAGTTTTTCTTCATTAGGTCACAACGTGTAGAGNCATACCCTTGTTTACCAGAAGTGTGCTTGGGAAAGAATTTTCTGAAAATCAAAACATTGCAGGCACGAACCGTGGCTACGGAGCACGGTCAAGCTGTTGCTTACTGCGGGGAGAATTCGCTATCATCACTGGAGCCCAGTCCTAGGGATCGACCTGGGCTCGTGTGCCCAGGAATCCTGAGCTCGCTTTCCCCTGCCCTGCGGGAGCCGCTGTCCCGTCCCCGCCGCTTCTTTGGCCCTGCTCTGGGTCTTTGCTATGCTGTGGCCCCGCACTCCCAGTCCTGCCAGGACATCCCTGCCCATCCAGCTACCACCGCAGAGCTTCTGATACACCTCATCCACCAGCAAGGGATATCTGCTCATTGCTGCCGTTCCAGCTTGGTGCTCCTCAGAGCCCTGCAGGGGCACTGGGATCAGACTGCCCCGGGGTTTTGCAAAGCTGAGAAGGCTGTCACGAGCAAAACCCCGGGGTTTTGCAAAGCTGAGAAGGCTGCTGGTTCTGTTTTGTTGTTAAAGCTGTAGTTGTTGTTTTGTTTGCCTTGATATACGTACTAGTAAAGAACTGTTATTCCTATCCCCATACCTTTGCCCAAGAGCCCCTTAATTTCAAAATTATAATAATTTGGAGAGAGGGAGTTTACATTTTCCATTCCAAGAGAGGCTCCGGCTTTTCCCTGGCAGACATGTCTTTCAAACTAAGACACTGCTCTCATCCAGAAGTGCAGTAACAAAAAAACAGTATGTAAACCCATCAAAAAACTCTGTGCCTCCCCTACACTACAAATTTACATGTGCTTTACTTCATGGGCCAAGGAGAATAACTGTGTTGCAACCTGGTAAATAGTTTTGTGTTTCAGAGAACACTTCTAATGCTCCCTTGAAAGACAAGGCTCCTCCAGGTTTTGCTGGAGGATAAGCTTACAGCATCACCCCAGGGCTTGGGTTTTGCTGCTCTACATCTCCTTTGAAGATGACCTAGGAATTACAGTCTGCTGGCCAAGAGAGACTAGTAGAGAAAAAAAAGAGCTTCAGGGCTGATGGCACATGGGAAAATGGATAGAAGTAAACAGAAGAGAGAAAGCTGGGATGTAACATATGGTCTGCACACTCTGAGAATCAGAGAAGGACCTAAACAGTGCCTGTGCCAAGGCAATGGCTTGCATGCTCAGCCCTGCCTCCCCTCCTAGGGAAAGAGTGAGTGAGATGTCTGATTTCTCCATCTGCAATCAGAGCCAGATGCAGCAACAGTGCTGCAACCAAATCTACACAAAGTTCCCGGTTGCTCCCTGTGGGAGAAACCATCTTTGATCCTGAGGCTGGATTTATGTGCCCACCCACACCGGCTCCTGCTTCCGAATCCTGTGAGAAACCTCCATGGCTCCAAACCAGGCCACGCGATGCTGCCTCCTGCCTGGAGCGAGCACCATGGCCACTGCTGGCTGCTGTGCCCAACACAGCACCAGGGCCACTGCTGGCTGCTGTGCCCAACACGGCACCAGGGCCACTGCTGGCTGCTGTGCCCAACACAGCACCAGGGCCACTGCTGGCTGCTGTGCCCAACACGGCACCAGGGCCACTGCTGGCTGCTGTGCCCAACACGGCACCACGGCCACTGCTGGCTGCTGTGCCCAAAGAGGCACCAGGGCCACTGCTGGCTGCTGTGCCCAGAGGCACCAGGGCCACTGCTGGCTGCTCTGCCCGACCAGGCACCAGGGCCACTGCTGGCTGCTGTGCCCAACACGGCACCAGGGCTGGGCTATGGGACCCACATAGTCTGGCAGCCACTGGGCAAGGGGCAACACTGGACATTTCAAGGGCAGGCTGGCATCACTCAGGATGCTGTGGGGTGGAGAGGAAAGGTCACTACAGCACCCTCCTCCAAAGCACCCTCCTGTCCAGAAGCCAAAGGCAGCACCAGTGTCCTTAGATCAGGGTTTCTGCTTCAGAAAAGCAGTTTCTTCTCCAAAGACGTGATTTTCATGTGCTAAGTTTTTGACTCTGCCACCTCATGTCCTTTCTTAATTCTTTCTGGCATTCTTCCCAGTGGAGGCATTTGAAAGGACAAATGCTGGACTGCCTCAAAAGTTCTGGACACCTTTCAAAACTGACACCTGCCCCCTTAAACACGAAATTTTCTTCCTCTGATGAAATCAGTTTTTTTTTTTTTTCATTTTTTTCTCTATTTGGGAGGCAATATTGGGAAAAGAAATCCCCTACTGCTCTGTTTTAGACTTGAAAATATGTCTTTTCAATGGAAAATTATTTTTCTACATGAAGAAATAACTGCACTTGCTCCCTGTTCTTTTGAGCTCATTTCCTGACTGGAAAACACCACAACTGAAAAACTCAAATGAGTATTTCTTAAGCTTTTTGACAAGTATGTACCTCTAAAATATGTATTAATTCTTAAGTGCACTTCTACTGCAGGTTTTAAAAAATGAATAGAGAGCCCAACAGGCACCAGAGTGATTTCACAGGGCTCCAGAATAGGTCAGATCTAAAGGACATCTCTGTCCATTTGATCAGCAAATATCATTGGGTAGCACAGCCTGGATCTCCCTCCTCTCCCCTGTACAGCTCCAAAGGGGGAAGCAGTGATGCTGAAGTTCAGAGACTAGCACAAAAGCTTCTGCTTCTCTCCACCCATTTCCTTGCAGCTGACTGTTTAACAGGTAAATAGCACCTTCTCTGAAAACAGGCTGTGTTCTTTGTGGTTTGTTCGGGCAGTGCCTAGCATGCAGAGCCGGAGTGTATTTGCCAGGTGCTAAATAAATAATGTTAATAATGGTCAACAGTATCACCAGTCCTTCTGTCAACAGTGGAATGCAACCCACAGCAGGTGCTGCTCTGGTAAAAAGACAGAAGTAGTGGGATTATTCCCAAAGTGTCCATGTGGAGAGCTTGTTGAGGAAGACAAAAAAGTGATCTTTAAAAGAAGAGTTTTTTTATAAAAATAGTTACCTTTGTTTCCTAAAGGGGAAAAAAAAAAAAAAAAAAAAAAAAAAAAA
>VWYO01014372.1:93131-104639 GCA_013400275.1 Rhadina sibilatrix | reverse complement strand
GAGAGAGAGAGAGAGAGAGTTGGAGAGAGAACCTGAAGAGGTTAACAATTGTTGGCTTTTATTTTGGAAGTGTTGTCAGCATGATTGACTTTTCTGCTGTGAGGTAGACCATTGGGTACAAGTTGCTCAGACAGGTTGCAGATCTCCATCCTTGGAGATACTCAAAATCCAACTGGACATGGCTCTGAGAAACCCACAGTGGCTGACCCTGCTCTGAGCATGGGCTGGACTAGATGTTTGCCAGAGGCACCTCCAACTTCATCCATTCTGTGACTTCTGGAGACTGAAACTGGGTAGAACACACTTTACGAGCTGTATTCCCCTGATTGACATTTCCCATGGGATGCTGCAGCCCAAGATTCCCACAGGGACCCCTAAAAAGAGATAGTGTTCATCTCTAGGTCCAAGCCACTGAGGTCCCTGGGACACAGGGTATGGCCATGCAAGAGAAGGCACTTTCAGGCAGCACATTTGGAAAATTTCAGGTTTCTGAGGAAAATCTCTGGGAACATTTTTTTCTTTATGGCTTTGTACACTCTGAGTTATATCAGTTATCAGTGCTGGCAGTTTTTTCTTTCCTCAGAAAACCAACAACAAAACCAACCACAGTAATTTTTCCAGCCAGTTCCAAGCAGCAGCCTGACTGCTGCCAGAAAACAGAGCAGTGTGGAGTGACAGATACATCTTCCTTTGTGTTGACATTCCTTTCTTCAGCATCATTAAAAGGAAAGTGAACGGAAAAACATATTCAAAGATACAAATCACCACAGCCTCTCAGATCTGAAATGGGAGAGGAGCCCTGCTGAGAAATCCCACGTGGAACTTGATGCTGTCTCTTTTCCCCAGGCTTGATATATCAATGGAGAGAAACAAGCAGGGAAGCTCCTGCAACATTTTTGTTCATTTTTGGCCTTGCTGCTGAGTCTGTAGGACCAGTGCCAAGCTGCTGCCATCAGTGTGCATGGGTGGCTGTGGACTATGAGCTGGCCTTTTGGACCTCCCCTCATGCAGGGCTGGAAACAGCACTTGGATTTTTTTAACTTCCTTTTTTCTTTTGAAAGCTGTCCTTGCTATGATGAGCTCTGGGGCATTCACTGTACATCCTCATGCCCTTTCTGTAATTTCCTAGTCACCCATAACAGTTACATTTCTACAACCAGCATTTTGTTCTTAGGAGGCTTTGGTGACAAATTAAACATTTGTAGGAAAAACTCAAGCTCTCATCTTTTAGACATCTGAAATTCTGATATTTGTTAATCTTCTGATGTTCTACTTTAATACTTGCTAGAGTAAATGACAGCCAATGGGCACCTGCTGATAGTTCTGCCCCTTAAATTGGAATGTCCTGTCTGTTCTGTCCAATTATTGCTCCTTTCCTCAGTTTCTCCTACTTTATAAAAGAAAGAGTACTTGGCTTTATTCCTGCATGCCAAGAATATTAAAAAAAAAAATTGCTGCTGCTTTTTGCTTTATTTTCTTTGAAACACAAAGAGCAACAAATTAGGGAATGTTTCCACCAAAAGGAAAAGGCTTTCTAATGGATTCACCGGCTCTGAAGTGCTTGTAAGATCTGGTAAATATAGTTTACAAATTAGCAGGTGTCAACAAATGACTGTTACTGGAAAAGAGAATTTCTGCAAACTGCAGAATCCCCTTCCTTTTATTATGTATGACCATTTACTATTGTACAAGAATTTGTTCATCTGTCAGGTGTCATTATACAGTAATAGTTGAGAAAACAAACAATATTTGCAATTATTTGGTAGCAAGCTCTGCCTCAGGTATAAAGCAGATCAGAAGCATGATGAGTCATTGTGAGACATTGGTGATGTTGCCTTGTGCAAAAACTGATAGTCATATTTTGGTCTGGAAAGAATTTTTCCCTTGGTATATTGTCTAGCATGTGATGATGAGGTAATATTTGCTTTAGAGTAAGGAGGAGGAGAATTTCCTAGAATAAGGTAAACGAATCTGAAATGTCTGATTTCTTCCAATGGTGGAGGGGTGCAGAAAACCGTTTTGAGATCCTGGATTTCCTCCCAAGTAATTCAGTACCAGTACTAAGACCCCATCCTCAGTTCCACACGCTCTGCTGCACTTTATATCTCTGCTCCTGTAAAGTTTTCATTTAAATGGCTACCTTTCAAAATTGGATGTACACATGCAATTTTCCAGTGAACAAGACTGTGACTATAGGTTAAAACTGAAGATGGCCCCTACTCACTGACAAAGAAAGAAATGCTACAAACTCAGTCCCTGACACAGACACACGATGCTCTCAAAGATCTTCAGATTTCTTTAGAACAAATACAAGCAGAACAGTGCACGGTGTCCAAGCTCTCTGACTGATAGTTATCTTGCTTGTGTTAACCCATTGCTTGGGAGTTCTGTACAGAATACAACAGGAATCTTTTCTGTTCTTTTCTATAATCTCAATTTATGATTTTTAGAAAGCACATTTTTAATCACTGGTAACAGCCGTAATTTCTTGTGCTACTTCTGTCCAAGTTGCAAGTACTTCTCAGGGCTGTAGGGGTATCAATCAGATATTATGTATTATTAACCACAAAGTAAGGAGCAGGACCCTACATCAGAGCCCTCTGCAGAGAAGATACATTGAAATTTTAAAGAAAATAAAATCTTACCCATGAGTCAGGTAGAGCAACAGAGAGACAATGTTGCAAGAAGAATGACTGTCAAGAGACTAACTACTGCAGTCCTTATGCTGATTAAAAGAGTGTCTGAGGCTAACAGGGTTTTAACACAGGTTTGAAAGCACAACTGCAACGTTTAGAGATGCTTAGCACCAACAGCTCACGTTACTTTTCACTGGAATCCAAAAGGCTCAGTACTTTACAAAAATCAGACTTCATATTTTATCACGGTTTTGTTACTGTTAATAAACAAGTACTTAAAAAAGCTTTATTACCTGCTCTTTGTAAGAGTACTTATTGTCTACTTGCATTGGGATAGCTCCGATCCACATGCTTGAGCAAGTATCCAATAAATACAAAAAGGAGAATGAAGTCTTCTATGGATCAATATCTGTTAAATGTATGTGGGGTATACCCCAGCATCTGCTGTAATTACACTCCAGTCAGCTTTCCCACAGTGTCAGGGTTTCAGAGAAACCTGAAGGAGTTAGATTTGATGACTTGTGGGTCCCTTCCAACTTGGAATATTCCATGATTCTGTATTATCACAACCATCCTCAGGAAGCCCAACAGAGTCCAACAGAGAACATGAGCAGGCTCACTTCCTTCCTGGGGTTTTATCAATAACTCAAAACCTCACACATAAAATGCAGCATGAGCTTCCTCTCCAAGTTTAAGAATCATCAGGATCTTCTGCTTCTGCCACAATTCCTTTCCTCAAGCAACAGCTTTCCTTTCCCTTCATATCCCACTTCAACTCAAACTGGACCCACTGGGAGCCAACCTGTCAGCAGCAACCCCATGTCCAACTGCAGGGTTTAGCTCCCACCCTTAGGCTAACTCAGCAAAATTGCTCTGGAGGTAGGGAGAGGTCAGAGCCTGCTAACCTTAGCTGGGCTAAGGGCAGCAGATGCCCAGCTGACCTGGGACAATCCTGCTGGGCAGAAGGAGCAAGACATCACAGCAGCTCCACTGCTCAGAAGCATCACAAGCTCTACGTATCTTTTTGGTGGTTTGCAAAGTACAGGCTATTGGAGACAGGTGTGAGAACCAAAATCACAGATGACTGGGGTCTGTAATACCAATGGAAGAAAGGTGCTTTACTTATTCCATGACATCTCATGCCATTGAAAATAAAAAGTGCAGATTTGAAATAAATTGCTCTGTGCTGTATCAAAAATGAAAATCACTTGCTCTTTATCCACATCATTTCAATTTCTCTGGAACAGAAGTGCAAAAACTCACTAAGGCTGCTATATCTAAGTAACTCCTTCTACAGTAGAGCAATGGTCTCTAAACTAGTAACAACAATAAGCCTAAAGAACTGCTACCACTTTTATGGAAACTATTTTTATGCATTTTTTGGAGCAATGGAGAATTATCAGAATTCTAGACTATTTTCATAAGTGCTGAAAAAGGCATCCATTAAAAATGTGCTAATTCAGCCATTCAGCCAAAAATAGGAGAAGCTACAGCCCAACACCTGCAGGCCGTAGAGAGGGAGTGGGTGGGAGAGGGAGAAGAAGCCTCCCCAAGAGATGAGAGCTGCTCTGAGTTAAGGTAGGAGTTATGTGGGAACCAATGCAGACACATGCAGCACCTCTTCCTCCTACAGACCCCACACCCAGGCTTTAGCAGGTTCCTGTAACCCTTTTCCAGCACCACAGATAATTTATGTAGCAAAAGGAAACAAAAGCTGAGATTGTACCTCAAAATGTGTACTTTGGCCAAACCACATTGAAGGGGAATAATTCAGACATAACCCCATGCTGAAGTGGAAAGCTACGTGCCCATATTAGGCTGAAGACCAGACCAAGGTCATGAAGGCTTTTATGAGTGATGTGACAGGTACATCACAATGTAGGTGTTACCACATATTCTCAATGCCATGGATAAAATAAACCCAGCAAAAACCTTTTAACAACCTTCAAGGTATATATATGGGTCTAAGGCATGTATGCTCAATGGACCTGGACGTTACCACCATCAACTCTCCCCCTACATGGGAAGAGAGTGTCAGGCAAGGGCATCATGTGTGCAGCTATAATCAATCATGACCGACATTCCTTCTAAATGAGAGTCTCTCACTTCAATCATCACTTCCCAGTTACATTACTCACATTTCAGCAAATCCTGAAAATGGTTTCAGAAAAAACAGCAGAAAGCATGCAATCAAAAAAGTCAGAGATATGTGAAAGTTGCTTTATCATGGTGGTAAAGCCTGGATGCCTGGGAACACAGGGCATAAACATGGGACGTGGGGGTACCAGACAGGTATATTCAAAAGGACTGCATGCCATGCCACAAGCTAAAGGACAGCAAGTGGCACAGCATCTGATTTCATTGCTACAAGATACCAAAAATACTGTAATGTGTGTATTAATAATTAATTTGGCATGGTAAAAGCAATTTTACTGTAAATCAGGGATGCGTGACTATTACTGGAGCCTGCAGGGAAACAAAGATAAATGTCCTTCCCCAGATCTCGCATCATTCAATAACCGGATTGGGAACACGATCCAAGACTGCTGACACTTTTTTCTGCTGCTGCCACCAGATCACATTACCACAGGCAGAGAGTCCTCTGAGCATTAGAGGTCATCTTCTGTAGGAAACAGGAAAATGGAGAGTCTGTTAGATGGAAGGAGAGGAGAGAAGCAGGGCTGGGACAGACAGTTCTGGCAAAGCTCCCCTCAAGAAGCAAAAGCTGGCTTTTCTCCAGAAACAGAGAGGGGTGAGCACTAAAGACACAAGAGTTATTGAAGGTAAAAGTAAACTTTGAAACAAGAACCGACAATAAACCATTTTAAAATGTTCATTAATAAATTTACACTGGAGATGAGAAGGAACCTCACTTACATCCTTACTTGGAAGTGGGAAGATAAAGGCAAGGGAGGAGGGGAGAAAGACAGAGAAATCCATCCTTCCATATTTCAAAGACAAAACTTGATATTATAAAAATTCTAGGAAATAGCTCCAGCATAGCAAGTAACTGCTCTATATTAACCAGACAACATTTTTCTACGTTGTTGTGCTACTGAAGAATTGTTATCAAAATGCACAGATGTCCTTCACTTTGTACTTCTCCTTCCTTTATTCTTTTATTTATTGTTCCTTCCTTCTTTTTCTCACATCCATTACCAGTGTCAGGAGGCTCAAAGCCCCAGCAGGTTTGCTGCCACTTGGTCCTGTCTCACATGTGGTATTCGTACAGAGACTTATACAGCACTTTGAACAGCCAGAGTGTTGAAAAACTGGCAGCTCTCCAGAAACTTTAAAAGAAATGGCTGTCAAGTTAGCCCATGCCCAAATTCTATGTTGCACAAATTGCTTGTGGATAGTGTTTTAATTTACCTCTAATTTGCAATAGCAGCATTATTGCATGGATTTAGTGTGCTCGTCACTATGCTGATGCAAGCTATAAAACACCATCTCCCTTCCAGAGAAATCAAGGCATAATTGGGGATGCACCAATATTTAAATCAGGCAAAGGTGCAAAGAGCAATATGCTGAAGACTTGGTTGCAACCACTAGACCAGCAGTGAAGAAAATGGGGGCTGCTGGACAAAATGACAGTGGTCCTGGACGGTCAATAGCAATTACAACAATTAAATGTAAAGCTTGCTTTTCAAAACTCAGAATGGTTTTCAAAGGCAGCAAGTTTAAAATGCCAGTGAAGTGCCATATTAGCTGTACAATACTGTTATTTTTAACCATCCTTGGCTCCATCCTCCCACATTCACTTTCCTCCTGAGCTTTCCATGCCCTTAGTTTCCCTACTGTTTTAGTCCAATAATCTCCCAAGCTGTTTCTTCCTCAGATGAAGTGCTCACCCTTTGCTCTTCTCCCTCCCTGCCAGTGCCTCTCCCAGCACACTCTCTCCACAGAGCTCATTAGTGCCTCTGCTTCCAGAAGCATATCTTTGCAGGTGACTGCTAAGTCCTTTTCTTAAGTTGTGTCCCAATTATCAGGCAGATGCAGTTGATAAGGAGGATGACTGGAGCTGGGCTGAGGACCCACAGATAATACGGGGTTAATTCTGGCATGTGAGAAAGAGGAGGGTGGTACAGGACAGTCAAGACAGCTGCAGCCACCATGTCTTCAGGACAGAGCTTCTGCACCTGCAGTGCATTTTAAGACAAACACATCAAGAATGAAAACAGCTTATATTTATATTAGGTACGGCCAGACAGCTCCTTCCTGACAGGATGTTCTCTGTCTCCCGTCTTGTTGCACCCCACTTGTTACTCAGTCAATTTCTAGGTCCCCCAGAGGACCTAAAGAGGACTTCTGCTTTTCTGTCAACGTGGAAGCAGCTTCCCTTCCCTATGCTTCCATCATTGATATTTACCAATGGTTCACTTCAGTCTTTTCCATTTTCCCCTTTCCTTCCTGTTGCTTGATTCTACCTGCCTTTGTGAAAGAGAAATGAGGAGACTCTTACCAAATGCTTTCCCTGGCCTCCCTTCATTAGGTTTTATCTTTAAGTGCTGAGCTCCAGAATACCTTCCTTTCTGCTCTTCCCCTATGTCATTTCAAGAATTTCTTCAGAAAAAATGTCACATGCTTTTCTGCTCCAGCTTTCTAGTGCAACTCATGTCCTCTTTGTAACCCCCAGTACAAACTCTAAACAGAACAGGTTCTGTTCTCCCTTTCTTCCATTGCCTCCTGTACACACTACCTGTTGCATTGCCACCTCTGTGTTCTGTTTTCATTTCTACCTTGCAATCTTCATTCCAAGCAGTATTTTCTGCTTGACAAATACCAGTCTACTTCATATGATCTCTCTCCCCACAAGAGACAGTCACACAGGTTATACAAACAGGTTATAAGAAGGGACCTGATGTGCCCAAAAGCATGTCCATCTTTCCTGACTCTGTCTAGTATAGGTCCTGCCTCTGAAAAACTTTGCTCACTTACATCCTTGATCACTGTGGCTAAAAGCCCACAGTTTCCCCTTCAGCACACACCACTTGCAGTGATTACCTGGGGGATGGTCCTCTACCCTCAGATGATGGAATTCAACTCTCCAGGTGATACATATCGTGTCAGAGATGTGTTCTCTGCAAATGGAAACTCTCTCTTCCATGGTCCTCAGGTAAAGGCTATTTCTTAAAAAATAACACAGAAAACCCTGCTGCACTGGACAATCTATGTACTTTCACCAAATTCAGGAAGAAACCCTCACCCTATTTTATAAGGAGTTTTAAGGCTGGTTTGAAAGGTAAAGAATCCCTACTCCAAGAAGGTCGATGAAATAATATGACAAGGGTGGTGATTAAGTCTCACCACAAAGGAAAATGTTGAGTTGATGTGGGTGGCATATAAAACCCCCCACTCTCTTTATGAGTCAGGTAAGCTGCCAGAAACCGGAGGTGGAATCCGTGGGATGGAGCTGTTTTCTTTCCAGCCAGTTAGTAGTAAGCTCTTTGAACAGCAAAAAAAAAAAAATTAGTTTAAATAATACATTATATTTTTTAAAAACTAAGACTCTTATCTAAATAGCAAAATCTAATAATTGCCCTTGATCCCCAATGATGGTGTTTGTAGTTAGTGACAGTCAAGGGAAAAAAATATTAAACAACTCTTCCCCCCACCTTCTGAGATTAATGTAGCATTTTTGGATTATGCATCTATTCTTCCATCTCCCACCCAATGCATATGATCCTGCAGTCACAGCTCTCTCCTCTCCCTCTGGCTCCAGAAAAAAGGGAAGCTGACAAGCTGAAATCCCAGTCTCACCCCACATAGAACCCTTTTCAGAGGAAGAGCTTAGCTCTGCTGAGGAGAAAGCATTTCTCTTCCAATAGCTGCACAAAAGTGGCTTAAGAAATGCATAAAAAAACTGGGGGAAAAAAAAGAAAAATGTTTTGTGAGGTCTTATTTTAGGTCAGTCCAGCATCCAAGGGATATTTCAAAAATATGGCAGTGTCCCTAATTCAAAATTAGTCTTTTCATTTACAAAAAAACCTGAAATTGAGAAATGCAAAAAGAATGTCATTAGGTCCTTGAGTTCAAGGGGTTTCAAGTCCTCTGGTACTGTCAGCGGGAACACAACATCTGCTCTGTTCATAGCACAGCCTGAGCACAGCTTGCTTAAGTACACATCTGAATTTAGGAACATTTCCTACATACTCAATTCTCCAGTCTACCCAATACATATGTTTGAGGATGGGCAGGAGCAGTGTACTTCAGGTACTAAGAAAGGGATGAAATGGGATCAGACTATCAGCATGAGTAATTTCTTGTTTTCAGCTGGAGAGTGAAAGATGTGGAGAGGAGATATATGCATACATAAATATATATAAGCAAATATATACATGTAGACATAAGGGAGGAAAAGGACAGTGACCAAAGGAACAGCTTGGACTAGAAATATCAAGAGGAAGGTAGAGCTAGGCAGTGGACAGAAGTGAGATGTCAGAAAGGAGAGAGTAGGAGAGGGTATAAAAAGAATGACACAGAGGGGAAAAAAAGAGATGTAAGAAAAAGATACATGACAGGGAAAAAATGAGAGAAAATACATAAGTGGACAAAAAACAGGGAGAGGAGGAAGGTAAAGTAATGAGCACAATGTTTGGTAGGGCAGAAATACTGAAGTACAAATATGACACAGAAAAGAGAGACTCATAAGAAGAGTCACAAGAAGAAAAAAACACTTTGCGCAGCAGAGAAGATGTGAAATAAGCAGTGGAAAAAAAAAATCACCTGCTAGTACAGCACTTCTCAGAGTCACGGGTGAGACATGCTGCTGTCCCACCAAGGGACAGAGGCAAAGCCCTAGGAAGTGACAGACTAAACCCAAGGAGAACAAAGGACGACGCTGGGAGAAGATAATGATACCCTTGTACTAGGTTGCTGCCTTTTGTCTGAAACAGAAATCACAAAGGTCATTGGCATTGCTGCCTAAATCTTACACCTGATACTTGAAAAAAACCTCTTTCCCAATACAATCATTCTTCCTTCTCTCTCAATGCTGGATTAATTTAATTACTGTACACTCAACAGTTGTACCTTCCTGCTGGGGAAGAAAACCCCAGACACCATTCTGCTCAAAGCAGACCTTCGTCTCCAGCTCCCTTTGCACATATATAGAGGCTTCTGTAGAAATCTTTCAGTAGACTAGGGTAAAATTCCTGCAGCTCCAAAATCACCATGATGGATTTAGTTATCATTAGCAAAATGAGGAAAGAAACAGGAAGGAAACAGGGGTAAGCACTCAGGAGAAAAAGCTTTTTTTTTGTTATTACAATTAGGAAATTTAACCAGTACAAAGGGAAAGAAATTGCTGCCTGTAAATAAACTGTCACTCCTTTGCACATCAAATAATAGGAACAAGAGGGAGTGTGTGGGAAGTACATTCATATTATCAAATTCTTTCTGATATTAACTTGTTCAATATAATGAAAACATAATCAGGAAAATAACATATTGTAACACAAATACTATGGAGGCTATAGAGAAAAAAACCCCAGGAAGATCAGTGTTCCCAGGGTAGTGCCAATCTGAGAAACCAGAGCTTTATTAGTAGTAACAGGAGCAACATATGGAGATGAATGAAACCATGTTTGTAAATGTGATATGCAATTGCACACTCTCACTTGGCTTTCCTTTTTCACGATCTGACTCAGCCTCCACACTCCCCCATCTTTTGATTCATAAATTCTTGATATCAAAAAATAAAAGTTACAAAGCCAGCATGCAAAGGGCACGAGATGACGTGAAATACGAGAATGCTGGTGAGCACAGAACGTGCCATCAATCACCACCCTACAAATGGACAAATCTGCTGGATAAGCAGTGAGAGACAGGGCCACCCTCTCCAGGGGGTCTCTGGAGGACTCCGAGCAGCAAACCACAGCTCATCTCCATTGCGGTAGAGGCGCATGCTGAGGTAGACAAATCTATTACAAAATTGTATAATACTGCTTACGCTGCACAGCAGCTGCTCAGTTAGGCAGCCCCTACATCACCAAACCCGTGAGACTGAAGGTGAGAGGAATGAGAAATAAAAGGGTTTCTTATGGCATATACTCCCTGTATTTTTTTAAGCTATGGAAAAAAGATCAGGGTTAACCACAAGCAACAAAACCCACAACAAACAGTGCATGAGCAATGGCTTACAGCCCTATACACTACTAAATAATTAACAACCTCACAGAGTGTTGACACAGTGGGGGTCTGTATACAGGACAATTCCTTCTTTCCCTGCGGGCCCGGGCTCTCCAGCATGTGTGCGGCCAGGCTGCAGACGGCCAGCCCGGCCCCTGGGCACCGCTGGGCTGCGGCCCCCGGCCCTGCCACGGCCGTGCCCCGGCCCAGGCTTCGCCTTCAGCCCCCGGTTAACCGGAGCTCACTGAGCTCCGGCGATACGATTGCTACGATCGCAACAAAGCACCGGCAAGGCTGACACCGTTTCGGTGCATTCGCCAAGCCCGGAGAACGACGAAGCCCCGCTTCTGCGGGGCTCAGGGTCCATCCAGCACGAGGCGAGGCGAGGCAGGGCAGGGCAGCCCGCACACCGCATCGCGGTACAGCGGCGCGGCAGCTCGCATGCTCGGGCAGCGCAGCCCCGCTGCGGACACTGCGGCGTGCGGTGCCCACCGCTGCCGCACCGCAGGCAGCCAGCGCAGGGGAGGGTCTTGCCTGCTGGGCGTCTGGACTCCTCCGCAGGCGAGCTCCAGGCGCCGGCGTGGCGCGGGGCAGGTGCGCACGGCGGGGCCGGGGGCTTGCTCGCTGCCGCTCCGCTAAGATCCGGCGGGCGCCGCTCCGGGTGGGCCGCGGGACCGGGACCCGCCTCCGGTCCCGACCAGGCTGCCACCGGCGGGGCGCCTCGCTGCGCGCCGCCGCCGCT
>VWYO01014372.1:79896-93108 GCA_013400275.1 Rhadina sibilatrix | reverse complement strand
ATGATTTTGTGTCTGTACCTTTACATACTAGCCCGACTCCACCTCTCTGGAGCAGGGTTGCATGCAGGGCGCGGTGTCTCTCGCCACCCTCGGACAGGGACCCTCGGGAGGGGGTTACTGTCTTTTGGTCCCTCCGTTCCCTTTTGTTCGGCTCTCCCGGGGCTGGGGGGAAGGGGCGCACCGGGAGGTTGCGGGGGAGCCAACGGAGGTCTCGGCCGGTGGCCCAGCCGTCCGGGCGGTTGCGGCAGACGGGAGCCCGTCCCCGTGCGCGCAGGGGGTGTCCGGCTGTCCCCTCCCTGCTTCCCGGGCGGAGCAGTGGCCCTCTTCTCCTCCCCGCGCCCCTCCGGCACGGAGGAGCCGCCCTGGGCTGCGGGGACAGGCGGTGGCATCGCCGCCACCAGCCAGAAGACAGCGGCTGTAGTAAACACAGCGCATGGGGCGGCGGTGAACCCGGTAAAGGTCACATCCTTGTGTGCACACGCAGCCCGACCTATCTGGGCTCCCCAGCTGTTGTCTTGGGGACGGTGTGGTGGCTGCCGGTGGCTGTCGCTGCCAGAGCCGCTCCCGGCCCTTGGCTCTGCTCGGCGGTGTTCCCCGGCTGCGTGCAGGGATCTCCCTTGGCGAGGGAGAGCAGCGCGAGCTGCGTCACACCCTCCTCTGCCTCCTCCCGCCCCCGGCCGGGGTGGCAGCTGGGTGGCATCCGATTTAGCAATAAGAGCTGGGAGTGCAGGTTCTGCTGTGAGGTTTGATTCCTGAGCCGAGTTCAGGGCTAGCCACATGTTCATGTTAAATAGCAGCCAGCAGTGTACTGATTCCTCAGAGCATGCAGTATCTGGATGCATCTTGGTGTGGAGCAATGAGGCACGGGAGTGTTGGAGCAGTAGAGGCAGAGGAATGCTGCTGGAGAGCTTACTCGCAAGGAGACAGAGAGGATGGCATGGTAAATGGCTGTTTTGCAATTCAGGCTGTGAGCCTGGACTCCTTCAGACAGGTCAATAGGTATGCGTACATTTTGTGGCTTTCTGCGTGCTCCTGTGGGTCGTTGCTGAGCTTGTGTGCACAAATGGGGCAAATGGGAAACGACAGCTTTTTGTCATGTTTTTGTGTCTTGCCTTGTTGATGCAGCTCAGGAGTTTTAGATGAGCGGATGTGGTACTGTTAAGCTTGTGTGATTATGGAATGAATGATGGACGAGTTCTTGGTATCACATTTCCAGTGGTAGTTGGGATGTGGGTGGGGAGAGGAAATATTTAATAAAGTAGGGCTCTCAGGTCCCTGTGCTTTGCATTATCCTGCCTTTGCTTTTATCATGTGATAAATAGTTTCATTCCAAAGAATTAGAAGTGTTAGCTTAACTACTTTTTAATGCCATATTTAGTTATCAAATATCACATCTATTTAGTCAGAAAGGTAGAGGTTTTTTTTTTAGTCCTGAGCTGTCTTCTTTGGAAGCTGACAGTTAAACTACTCTGAAACTGATGAAATACAAAATTGGTATTGTTATGGCACTGAATTGTGCAAAATTCCATGAAAGCCTGAGTTATGTTTCAGTATTTTTCATATGGTGGCCACAAGAATGTTTGGCTCATCTCTCTGCCCTAATAAAGGTGGTTTTGGGCTGAGATGCCAGCCTGAACTGAAGTGAGCCATGTCGTGCATCCTGCTCTGCAGGTAAGCTCTTGGAACTGATTTCAGATGTGGTAGGTGGGACTAACTCGAGTTCAAGTATAAGGAGGTCTCGTTTGGTTTTGGTTTTTTTCCTCATTTAGCTGTGGCACTATTGTGACGTGATCTGCTCAGTGTGTCCTTTATCAGGCTTCAAGCAGCCTGAGGTTGGCTGCTGCCGTTTGGATGTATGTGTGCCACTCCTTGGCATGGTACAGTTTCTGCTCTGGGTGAAAGCATCACCCAGGCTTTGACCTTCTGCCTGACGCCTTGCCAGCATTGCTGTGTCCTGGTGACCTGACATCAGTACCTGTGGGGGGCGAGGAGTTAAGGGCAGCAGCTGGGAAAAGCCTGTCCTGGCTCTGCTCTTTCATGGCACTCTGTTTCAAAGAGACTTGGTAGAAGGGAGATCCCAAATGAGGAGGCAAAATCAGCCCTGCTGTCTTTCCAGCTGGAAACTCCCAGTGATTTACAGCAGAAACTGTTCATGCCCCTATCCCTTCTCTCCCTGTGAGCGATACTGAAAGGTTATAGGAATAGAAGTTCATTATAAGAATGAATGGCTGGAGCAGTATTATGTGTCAAAGAGATTCAGTGTTGTTTGAGACCTCGGGGAAAAAAAAAACCCAGCTGGAATACTTTATTTTGGTAAGGGAACTCTTGCAGTGTCTGAGAAATGATTAGTGCTGCTGTTAGAGGTCAGGTATAGGTCCTGGGTATGAAACATTGTCTGGATACGTACAAAGTACATACATGTGATACTACTTACATGTGGTGTGTCTTCAGCATCATTCTGATACTTGAGTATTCAATCCTTAATACAGAGACTTCAAAGCCAGGGAGAGGCATTAACTGTTTAACCTCCAAAGTGATGACAGATCTGTTGGAAGAATAAAAAAGATCTCATTTCTCCTTATTTTGTCTGCTGAAAATGCACATTTTATTTTTTGACTATAACACCACCAAATCTATAGGGACTCTTGAACACCAGTCTTTGTTTTGCATAACATACGGTCCTATTAATTTTTATTTATTTATTTAAGGAGTAATAGATCACATTTCCTGATGTTTTGTTTTTTTGTAAGTCTGGCTAATAAATACAGTTCAGGAGGGCTTGAGTCAAGGGCCACATACACCTCACTGGTTTTTTTTGGGTTAAAGTTATGCAGCTGTTTAATGGTTAGTTGTGGTCTCTTCCTTCCTCTCGTTACCCCCAGTATTTGTTAGGCTTAGCAGCAATACTCTCTAATGTCAAAGTCCTGAAAGCCCTGGCTATAAGCAAAATACCTCCAGAATTACGTTCAGAGAATTCTGTTGTCTTGAATTGGAGGCTCTCTTGTCCAAACCTGCATCAGGCCCAAATAAAGTATGCAATTTTCTAGCTTTATCCTGTAACACTGGTTCTGTTTTTTCCTATGTGGATTTTTGCAGCTAAAGAATATCTGCATGGCAGCATCCATGTTAGGAGGAGAGATCACTTACTCTAATGTGTTATTTTTATGACACAGAGTTTGATCAGAGGGAAAGCTTTGGGACAGTAAGTGTTTAATCAGGGTTTTTCAAAACAGATTTTCTTTCTGCCCACTGCCCTTAACCTGGCAGGTTAATCCATGAAATAATCTGTGCACAGAAATACAGACAAAAAATGTAGTGTTTCAGTCGTAATGTTGGGTGCTTTGAGGTTTTTATGTGTTTTGGTCTTTGAAGTTTCTGAACATGCAAGTTTTCTCTTTGCACCTAGTGTTCATTGCCATTGCTGTAGGACACACACTCACAAACCAAAGAAATTAGGCCTTTTCCTAGAGGGCAGAATTTACCAAAGGCGTTATAGTTTAGTTGTGAACTCCCCTTTAAAATTTAATGACTTAGTGCTGCTTTTTGTTATGACATAAGAAAATGAAGTAAAGTGTCTTTGAAGTTACTTCAGACTTCATAAATATTAACAGGCTCTGCAGTCTTCAGAGAGAGTAGATTCTGGATGTTTTTCTTCACCTTAATAGTATGGTTTCATTTGCACAGTAAATCTTCTTGTCTTGACTAAGCTGAAAGAGCAGTTATCAGATGCAAGTCAGAAATACTGTATTTGTGGGTGGGAGCACTCCTGCTGTGTTTCCCCTTCTGTCTTGAATACCCAATTCTTCTGCTGTGTTTCTCCTTGTCTTTTGAACACAATTCTTTCTCCTGGTGCATGCTCTGGGAGCAGTAAATTTAATTCCATAGCTTACAAGACCAGATCTTCAGCAGTGCTTAAATGATAGAAAATGTAGGATTTGCTTCTGAGGTTAAGGGAAGGTAAAGATTCACAACTTGTTCATTTGCATTGAAAAATCCTTTCTATTTGCATCTTGGGTCACTATATATTTTTGATATTTGTCTGTGTTAATGAGAAGAAAAACCCCCACAAGTAGTATTCTCTAAATGTGCCTTGAGAATACTTAAAGTTGTGTCTAAGGTTAAAAACCAATTTGCATTTTAATAAAAACTGAAATTCTGTTTAGTTGCAGCTTCCTATAAACCCCAGGTTCATGCAGAAAGTTTTCTGTGATAGCCCATAAAGAACACTTACCTGTAAATACCGGTTGGATGAAGTTTGATGTATTCTTTTAAAACTTGTTCTAGGTGTCTCATCTGTAATTGAATAGAACTTGTCTTTTTATTTCACAGAATCATGGAATGACTGAGGTTAGATGGGAGCTCTGGAGATACCTGATCCAACCCTTGGCTCAAGCAGAGCCAGCTAAAGCAGGCTGCTCAGGGACAAGTCCAGATGGCTTTTGAGTATCTCCAAGGATGAGACTCTACAGCCTTCCTGGGCAGCCCTGTGCAAATTCTCAGTCACCCCCACAGTAAAAAAACAGTGTTTCCTGATGTTCAGAGAGAACTTCCTGTGTTTCAGTTTGTGCCCATTACCTCTGCTTCTGTCGCTGGGCACTACCGAGCAGAGCCCAGCTCTGTCCTCTCTACACCCTCCCTTCAGCTTCCTATATACATTTATAAAATCCTCCCCTTGAGCCTTCTCTTCTCCAGTCTGAACAGTCCCAGCTCTCCCAGCCTCTCCTCACAGGAGACATGCTCCAATCCCTTTGCTGGATTATCTCCAGTTGAAGTCCATGTCTCTCTCATGCTGGGGCCCTCAGAACTGGGCACAATACTACAGTTACGGCCTCATGTT
Source organism: Rhadina sibilatrix (assembly GCA_013400275.1). NCBI lineage: Eukaryota > Metazoa > Chordata > Aves > Passeriformes > Phylloscopidae > Rhadina > Rhadina sibilatrix. The sequence goes on along the minus strand of VWYO01014372.1, from coordinate 88,271 downwards.
TCCCAGTATGCTTTAAAAATAAGAAATTTCTAAAGTAAATTGTGCATATATTTTTTTTTGGATGCAGGTTCAAGAGATCACTTTGGTGCTGTAAATCTCTGATGCAGCTTCTGAGTACTTTTGCCCTTCCATAGGAGCTAATGTTCCTTGTTTAAAACACTTCAGCATTTTCCTGATCCCATCAGTGCAGGCTTTGACAACTCTTTTGACCTGTGATTAAGGGATTTATGACTAGGTTTACTGGCTACACTTGCCTAATAAGCGTAACATTGGATGCTGAGTCACATGGGGACATGTGTTTTGGGGTGTGTTGATACAGACTCCTGCCTGAAACAGAGCTCATTGCAGCTTATAATGTATGTATGCTTACGTTTGTGAGGGCACATTCTTGCTGGGGGCTGGTTTGGTTCTCCAGAGCCACCCTTGTGCTCTGTTGGGGCCGACCTGCCTGGCCTGTGGGCACCTTCTGCATGACTGCATTTCCCCAGAGATGAGCCTGGAGGAGAGCTGCTGTCTGCAGGCTAAACCGAGGGGAGTTGGGATGCTGTGTGCGTATATGGGTAATTCTGTAGTTGATGTTAAAGACAGAATTTGTAAACAGAGGCTTTATTTTTAGGTCAACAGGGTTTCTATTTTTAGGTGAGCATTTCTAGGTGGAGAATAAAGATGTTGGTGTAATGCTGCTGACACTGGTCATGGGCAGGAGGGAGAGAGAGGAACAAGAAGAAGGTATAAAGCACAAAATATCACTTTATCCTTGGGTTTTACATCAGACTCCTTAAGAAGGGATACTCATTTCTTTACCATTAACTATCCCCTCCTGTAAGTAGGTATGGTTGGTTAAGATAGGATTTTTTGGAGGTTCTTAAAGAATATAGCAAAATCATGTCAAAAAAGCAGTTGGCAGTTGCTTGCCTTCTCCATGTCCAAATGCAATGATTAATAGGCACCTTTCAGATTTTCTTAGTATTCTCCTTAAAGGAACTTCACAACAAGAGAGGTCTGTACTTACCTTAATTGGAAAGAACAAAACTATACTCTTCGTGCTGGCCTGATGCATGCAATTAATGACTGAGTGCAATTTGTTTCCAGCTGCTAATTTGTCTTACCAGATTTCTTGACAGGAGTATCAGCAGTTTGTATTGGTATCTAGTGTTACTAATGCTTGGCATTTTACCATGTTGTAAAAGCCACTCGTTCCTTCAATATTCATGTCAGGTATCAGGGTTACTGACATACAGAACATGTCAAATTCACTGGTTTGGAAACTGACCAATTTTCAGAGATTGAAAATTGGTACCAGGTTTTTCAGTGAAGGATACACAAACATCTTTAGATGCTCTCAAAGCAGGGTTTAATTCATAAACTAAAATTTATCATTAGCTGAGTTTTTGAAAACTGACTTCTTAAGTTAGAAATGTGTATGAAAAAGCTGACTTCTTAAGAGAATTTTAGCTTTAGAGGTACCTTCAGAAAAAAGTCCTCCAGCCTCTCACTATGTATTTTGCTACCTGAGGGTCCACATTCTTTCTGCATTCAGCAAATGGTTTGCATGTTTTTCTTTCTGGATCTCTTCTCTGCATTCCCAGGTGTGCGCCGTAACTGCTTTAAAATACCTTGCTGCACTTCTCAAGGTTAAAAGCATGTTGTGATTCCTGGGGAAGTGTCACGGGGCTAGAGAGTTGTGCAGATTTCAAACTGTCAGCAGCTTTTCAGGAGTGTCACAGCCGTAGGGGTGGGGAAACATGAGGTGTCTGGAGAAGGATCTCTTAAAATGTAGGCGTTTTTTGGACTTCACCTTGAGTAGTCCCTGCTGCTGTGTTACGAGCCTGATGAGGATGTCTTTTTTTTTTTTCCATGTTGTGTTTTAGAGCTAGGTGATGTCTGTAGCTGTACAGCTTCAGGGACCCACCTGGTTGTGTTAGGACTGATGGAGGTGTCTGAACCCTGTAATTTACTGTAATTTGCTCCAGATCAGAATTCAGGGAACTGTATGGTTTTGTCCTTTAGGTAAAGCTGCTTCCCACGACACTTCTTAGTCTGTAGGGACTTCTTAGTAGTCTTAGTAGACTTAGTACGAAGTCTTCTTAGTAGTGGGACCACTACTAGCGCCAGATTTTGTTCCAGGGATAATCCAGAAAATGGGTGAGTTTATGCTTTCTGCGTTGTCTGGAGAGGATGGAATGTCCAGTTTGAGTTTTACAGATCTTAGCAGCAGAGACCAGTCTGCAAATACCTATTACCCCATTCTGGCAGTACAGGGAACAATAACCTGGGCTCCTGAGCATTTTGTGAAATGCACAACTATTGCAACGAGATACCAGGTTGAAACAGGAAAAAAGCATTTTAAGTACCCGAAGATGAAATGCTATGTACCTTCAATGTGATACTCCTTGCAGTTACATGGCCCCTGATGAACACAACCTTTACCTGATTCAAATCAAGTGCAAGATGATCTGTAATCCACAGTCCTATCTCTGAACTCATTTTTGTGTTTCTTCATCTTCTCTCTTGCTCGCCTTTTCCCTTGTGAGACAGGGAGCAGTGCCAAAGGAGTTGCCTGCACGTACCTTGCTGTCTTTAGCTGAGATGTTTGATTCCCAGCAGCTGCCCTCCTGTTTGTGTGGAGCAATGATAGCTATGAGGTGTGGAACTTGGGAGCAGCAAAACATCTCCATGGGACTTACACTAGTGTGTCTTTGGACTGATGGGATCATCAGATAATAGTAAAAACCATCTCTGTTGACTACTAAGTCTTACATCACCCTGCAAGGATCATGTCATTGGAAGGAGTAGGAAAAAAGGGCAATCTGTCTGAAAATATTCTTTATGTAGTCTGAGTTTTGAAAGCATTAAAACCCCTTACAGATATTATTACAGTTAGATTAAGTTTATAATTCTTTGCACTTCTGCAGTGCTTTTATCCTATATCTCATGCTCCTTTAAAAGCTAATCTACAAAGTAACCCAGAAGATAGCTCCAAGTATCCAAGATCACTTTTTGTACAAAAATGTAGTGTGAATGTAGTGTGACTTGGTTTTGTGTGAACCCCTGCATGGTCTCAGCAGCTCTGTGGGTGTGCAGTGGGGAATGCCCTTCCCAACAAGCTGTGAACAGTGTGGTTGGACACGTTGATCCTTGAAGAGAACTGCCAGCTGCGGCAAGGTGCTGTGCTTGCAAGATTTTCTTCAGATGTAAGAGCTTCCTGGAAACTTGCAGTAAATAAAACTAGTGTCAAGAGTTTTCAAAACACTGCAGGAATGCAAACTCTGTTCTTTTCCTGATTATCTGGAGCAAGCCCTTTTCTATTTGGAAGAAATATTCTGAATACAAAAGCTTTTGATACTTAAGAAGGGTCTCGGCCTATTTTGAAAAACTTTGTTTTCCCTCCCTGGCAGAGTTGCTTATGGGAGTGATGATTGTGCATGCATTCAACAGCTCTTTTTACTTTCAGTCATGGGAATAACCAGCCAAAGTGGGATACTTTCAACTTCCCCAGAGAACTATATTAGGCAATATTTTTACAGCAAATACATTTTTTGTAAAGCTTTTTCTGCTTTTTTCCTGTTTCTTCCAGTAGCAATCTTTCCCCAGTTTGAGGGCTCTACCAATAAAGATTCTGTCTAATGCTGGATCACATATCCCTCTTGAAAATAAATGAAGCACAAATACCATTTCTTGGACTATTTTACAGGAGGAATGTTGAGCTCGCTTTGTTTAGCAGTTTGAATTTGCTTGGTGAAGCTCTCTGGCCCTTGCAGTGCTCTGTTGAAGGAGAGCAGGGACAGTAAATGCTTTTTGAGCACAAAACAATGGCTGACATTTTCAGTCCGGTTTTCCTGGTGCAGTGCAAGCCTGGCTGTGTCCAGTGTCCACTTGGAGTTTCACTTGGATGTGTACAGCTAATCTGGTTTCAGACAGTACAAGGATCTATCCAAAACTCATTCTGTGTTTTGTTGTTAATACTTTGAAATTACATAAATACTTTTTCTTTAACAGTAAGCTCTACGTATTAAGCTGTTGTCTGTGACTCATTAGTCTGTTGTTGGTGAACAGATAATTCACAGAAAATCCTTCCATGCAGTTTGTATTCCTTATTGTCTGAAGGAAACGACAGCAGATTGTTTTACCCTGAAGGAGGCTTTCTTCTCATCTGGCTAAAAGTTCACAATAACATCTGAGAGCTAATATGAAAGTACAGCAGACCTCATTCGTTGAACAAAATATTTTATGTGCGTATTTAACTGTTGAACAATTGTGTTAGATGAGTTTTGAAAGCACTACATAGACTGACCACAAAAGCCAGTGTCTGTTTCCTTGTTTTTTTGTTTTTTTTTTTTAATTTCCACTTCTCATTTCAAAAGATCCAGCAGAACTAAGTGTTGGTAGTTACACAAAGTGATGTTTTCTAGAACTTTTTTAATCAGTGGTTAAGTTGCTATGGGTTACTACTACATTTTTATAAAAGTCAGAAGAAAAGTTGGTTAGAGACACATATTCTTACTGCAAACATTGTAAAGGGGTTTGACCTTGAAGATGACTGAACGACCACAGGTTACTCATTATCTGAACAGGGGCATGGGAAACTGTGTTTAGGGAACAGATGCATTGCTGATGTTTCTGAACCATGAAGGAAACACCAGACGTGGGCTCTTGAGGTAGATTAGCTACAAGCATCCAGGTTTTCTTTCTTACAAGGTGGTAATTGAAATAGCTTATTTTTATGTTTAAATAAGGACTTACTAGTAGATTCATCTTTTAAAGTAAAAGTTATTTTGAAAAATGCTGTCATAAGTAGTGATGTGATTGATTATAGCCCAGTGTGCACCCTTGAGTAAGAATGCCAGTGTGAAGTGGTCTGACCTCTTCTGTAGGCTTGTTAACTGTATAGCAAATCCAAAGACTTTTTTTTCTGTCTATATGTGAGCTCTTGGTGAAAGTTCTTAGTGCTGGTTATTTACAAATCAGACCCACCTTTCTGATCCCAATGTTAGTTGTGATTCCTGGGCATTCAGAAACCTTTGCACTTACTAGAAAACTGTCTTCTAAATCAGAAAAAACTTGCTTTCATGTCTCTGGATTGTGCGCCTGTCTCTTCTGAAGGAATGGTGTTAGTAAGGAGAGGTTTTTATTTTGTCTGTTGCAATACATCTTCAAAGTCTGATGTCCCATGTATGCTGTGGGGCATTAAAGTTGAGTGCAGCAATTAAAAGCTAGAGCAGTCCCTGATTAAAACTGCTGTTTAGTTCCTGAAGCTTTTGTACTATCCAGTAAATGGAATGGTTTGGCAGGGGTATCCATAGGAGATGGATGATTTCATTGTGTATCTTGGATATCCTTTCATTGTGTATTTACAGCTTTTCTTTTCACCCTAAAGACAGACGGTCCCTATTACTTGTCAATTCTTCTTTCAAGACTGAGGTGTTGTTCAGAGCAGACTCCCATTTCCAGCCATCCAGGTTCCTCCTCAAGTTTAGTCCATCTGCCTAGATCCTGCCACTGGATAGAGGCTCCAGATGTCTCCAACAAAAAAAAATCCAAAGATACCATTTTTCTTTTCCTTTTTCTTTCCCTTCACCAAATTTGATGTTTTGTAATTTGCTTTTGGGCATATTTTGCTCTGGAGATCTCTAAAATATTCAAGAATAATGTGGTGTAACTTTTTTCTTTTTTTTTTTTTTTAACTTCTATGCCAATCATGTAAGCAAATCATAGGTTAGTGGGAATTCAGTGCTAGCTGGTGGTTCCATCATATTCTGCAATCTTGAGTATACTTCTGACATTAATGCAAAAAGTCTCAGAATACCAAGTTTCCATGACTTTGAGAGACTGTATCTGTTAAAACATTTGTGTCTTATAAACAAAAGGCTTGATATCCCTATACTGGAATTTGAGCCTGACTTGTAATTCAACTTCTGGAAACCTTCTTGAAAAGTGAAAACTGTGGTTAAGGTTTTAAAATTCCAAGATTTAAATATGTGAATATTTTTTAAGTAATTGGGAATAAGTTAGAGCTGGAAGAAATCCCAGTTATGAAACTGACAGAAGTGCCAAAAATGTCGCTCTCTACCTTCATTTATACTCCATTCCCACATTCTTTAGGGAGTTTTCATGGGGTCCTTGGAGGTCTGTGGGTGGTTCCTGGGCTTCAGCTGGTGAGGTGGCCTCTCAGTTTTAACGTGAGGCACCATTGGCTGCTCTCTGGCTTTGACTTGGAAAAACACACCATTTTGTAGGAGTGGTTGCATTCAGAACGGTGGGATCTCTCCAGAAATGTCCCTTGTGGGCTAAGGAAACTTTGAAATGGGCACAGCTGAAGTGGTTTTATGGTGGCAGGTGGGTGGATGGGTGCAAGGACTCTGGCTCCCCGCTCCTTGCTTCCCCACCCCAGACATAATTGCTTGGAAAGATACCCTGTGTGTACATGGCTCTCTGCCTCAGAGTACTTTGACCTTTGGACCTTTATCATTGGCAGCTGAAGTGTCAGCATGGCATAAATAAGTCAGATCAAGGAGTGTAATTCTGGCCCTCATCCCAGCCTTAGAGGCAGATGTAAATGCCATCCTCTAGCTGGCTTTTAACTTGTTTGGTCTGATTGAAATGATGACTGGTATAATTTTATTTCTTCTCCCTTGCTTTCTTCACTTTGTTACTAATCTCTCTCCTGCTATCTTTGTGTTAATTTAAATCTGTTTTGAATCTGAAGGCTCAACATGTGCCAGGTTGCTATTTGCTGTCACTGGGTTTGGATTATCATAGCAGCTTGACAGGCTTCACATTGTATCTGTGACATTTTGAGACAAGAAAGTACTGGGGGTTTTTTTTTGTGATAGAGCATGGAGAAAGTATGGTAACTTAGAGTGCTTTTACAGGCTTCAATAATAAACCAAAAAGCTGATCCATGAAGTGCAGACACCACTGGATTCATGCACTACCCCTTGTTTGGGATCAAATGGATCAATCTGGCGAAGATTTTTCTTTTGCTTTTCCATGTGTTCCGTACATCCCACATTGAAACCTGGTGGAAAACTCGCTAGTACGGCTGTTTCAGGAGAGGAGCTGGCTTCTCTTGGGAGCAATGCCACTTAGCAAATGTGTGTACTTTGGTGGTGATGCCAACAGCAGGTTTCCCCTTTGCAGAGAAGTGCAGCTGCGTTTGTTGATACGCCCTGCTTTATTTAAAGACTTGCTCTAAGATAATCTTGTTCCAGTTGTTTCAAGCAGCTTCAGAAATGTAGTTGTTAACTTGTGTGCATAACTTTTTGTCATCTGCAGTTATGAGGCAATAGAATATAAAAAGCACCATTAAAATGTTAATTTTTTACAAATATGACCAAATTATTGTGAACTGGGTAAGCTTATGGCAATAACCTCAGCTGTTTGGTTTATTGTTAGGAAGAGGCTTTGTATCTTCCTTACAGATTTATGTAAAGCATAATTTCTGTGTTTCCTGGAAATTATGGATTTTTTTTCTTTAGTTTTCCTTGACTCTGTTCATGCTTTAAAGAAGCCTCAAAGTTGCTCATAGAATGTGGCCGTGCATCTCCATCTTTAGTCGCTGTTCCTGTGGCAGCCGGGCTGCTGGGGTGGGGAGCTGAGCTGCTCTCTGTGTGTGTGTGAAGGTGAGTGGGTTATGATTGCTGGCTGGAGCTCATTTCCAGCAGTGTTGAGTGTCTTGAGTGATGAGTTATTTTGGTTTTGTTTGCAAAATTAAATAGGTTTTGTCAGCTAATAGGATTTGGGAGAAAATACAAGAATGCATGGGAAACTTGAGTAGCGTCCTGTTTTTTTTTCCCCCTCTCTCCCTTCTCCATCATTCTTTCTGAGGTTATTCTACTTCCTCATGGGCTGTGGTCCCCATCTGTAGCTGTTGGTGGGTTGAGGGGGTGGACTTTTCTCAGCCTCACCTTCACACTTCTCCATTGGCTGCCTGTTCAGCTCTCACTGCTGCTAAGCATGTATGGCAGCCTTTTCCTGGGCTGGACTGGTGTCCATCTTCAGTTCTCTTCTTAGAGCAGTTAGTGGTATCACCCAAATTGCCTTTTTTGACAGCAGTTGATACTACAGGCAGAGGTTGTGGAGGAGATACCCAGACAACAGCTGCTTCTTGGAGGAATCATATTTAATAGCAAAGATTTCTACTGAGTTTTGCTGTCCGAAGCATGTTGAAATCAACATGTGAAATGAAAGATAGGCAATTATGGCAGAAGACCCAAGAAGGATTGTGGTTCTATTTCTTAGTGATCTAGGATCTAGTTTCTCCCAGGACTGTACCCTCTGGTATGGCTGTACTAGCTGGGAGTTTGGTTTGAGGTGTTTTTTTTTTTTTTTTTTGGTTTTTTTTTTTTTTTTTTTTTTTTTTTTTTTTTTTTTTT
>VWYO01014372.1:55414-79856 GCA_013400275.1 Rhadina sibilatrix | reverse complement strand
GTTTTTGTTTTGGTTGTTTTTTTTTTTTGTTTTTTTTTTTTTTTTTTTTTTTTTCTTCATTTAGGGTTTCTATTGTAAGCATGGGGACAAAGAGCAGATATTCTGGCTACTGTGGGAATGATGCAGTTTGAAATGTGAGAGAATAGAGATTTATTCCTTCAAGAAAGATTACCTTGAGCAGCAGGGCCTTTCAGTCTGGAGCCTGCCATTTTTCTAGATTAATTATTTAAACAAGTAATTGCAATTCAGCTATCAAAACCATATTTCGGGTACAGTGATTTCTTTCTTTTTACAGCAAATGTAACAGCAGTGCAGTTGGACTTACATAAAGGGTTGCAGTCAGAAGCAATGCAGGAGGGGTCTGTGGTAACTAGAGATCAAGTTTGGTGCTTTCCTGTGTCACACAACTTCCTCTGCTATTTCCTAACTCTTCTACGTGGAGTAAAATATGTCTCTCATCTTTTGACAAGCTGTGTGGGTGGAATAAGGAGGCTCTTTTCCAGAGTGCTGCTTTGCAGCAGAGCTGCTGTCAGTCTGGTGGGAACTTGACCTTGACTTTTTTACTCTGTGGTAAGATTTCAAAGAATAGTTTACATGGCTTTTACAAGTGGCTGTGTAGTACAGACAGTGCCAGAAATTAAACTGATGCCTGAGCCAGACTTACTGTAAAAAACTTGATCTTTTAGTGTTACTCTTTCATTTAACCTAGTCTGATAAATCACATTTGTGTGCCTCTCCTTTTACACATTATTTATGCAAGTTTTTACACAACGTTATGCCCCTTCATTTAGAGGTTGACATGATGAGTAATTATAACACTGCAAACTTGTGTAATCCATGGTGTGTTTTAACTTTTTTCCCCATTCCCTCTGTTGTGTACTTGTAGCACCAGCTTCAGAAGCATTTTCCGGTTTTTGTTGGGAGAGAGGGACAAGGAATAGGATGAGCAGCAGCTCTGCTTCTTGCATGGAAATGTCTGTGATTTGGGGATTATACACATTCTTTGTAAGCTCAGGGTCAGTATATAGAAAGGAGTTTATAATGGTGGTTGTAATTGGCATCTGCTAGCTATGTTTTTGTAGTTCTTCATGGAACAGCAATATTGTATTTAATCACAAGGGGAGAAATTAAAAATCTTTAATGCATTAACATTATTTTTATAGCTACATGGCAGTTGGAGAGCTATTGGTGTTTGGTAAAATGCTCAGTTCTTTTCCTTGGCCATGTCTGTCTTTTGATTTTTGTAGTCAGCATAACTGAAACACTTGATTTTTTTGCAACATTCACATTTCAGAAGGTTAATGAATTCTCAGATCAGCAGAAAGATAGTTAAAACATGGAAGAACAAGTTACAAAGTGTTGTACACAAAATTACTGCATCTTGGGAGTCTTTCACTGATCACTTGCATCTGGATGGTGTCATGTTAGCTGGATACTCACAAAGTTCTAGTGTCGGCTTCTACTGAATTGTCTCCCTAAATTGAGGGGAGACCCTCAAAATAGACCATCTTGCTGTACTCTGGCCCTTAGTCTTGTTCTCAATGAGGTACCCTGATAGGTATGTGATTTGGGAAGTGTGAACCTGGCCCTGTGGTTTCTTAGTGTCAGAAAGGTAGGGGGGTTCATTTTATCACTGCATATTTAACACAGCCATTGTAGGTCTGGTCTGTTGCCTGTTAGTTTGAGTAATTCCTTCTGTATGGCCTTGCTGTAAGTGAAATCGTGAGGCAGAGGAGGCTTGGCCCTGTGGCTCAGGGGAGGTGTTGCTCAGATGTGCAAGGTGCAGAGGTCGGTGAGGGCTGGGGCAGGCTTCTCTTCAGCACTGGGTTGTGCTCTCAGCCGTGCTTTTGAGTGTACATGCAGCTGCAGTCCTTAGCTGTGGACTGTGTCCTGCTTCACATGGGCACATCTTTGTTTACAAACAAAAAGGAATGCATAGACCTTCTTCAAAACTAGACAATGCTATGTACCTTTGCTCTGTTTTCATAGGTTACTGAGTGAGCTAAGATCAGACATGCTGAGCTGATGAGGTACTTGCTTCTAAGAGTCCTCTCAAAAAAACATCTGCTAGGAGCAAGGCAGTCTGTGTGGACCTTGGAAGGCTGTTCTTAAAGAATTTTTTTTAAGCTTGGATTGCAGCTCATTTCTAGTGTCTTTTTTTCTCAGCAGTACCTTCATTCTCTGATTTATCTGTATTTATTCCTCTGAAGATGACAAATGTAGTTGAGATGATGAAAAACTTGGCATCAAAGAGGTCTCAATAACTTGTCCTTTTTTAACTTGAAGAGATAGAATCAAAACTCTTGAGGACTGGCAAGGCTCACGGTTTTTCTAAACAGTCAACAATTACCTTCTTAATAAACTTATTAGTCTGCATAAGATACTCCTGCCAGTATATGTACTTCTGACTTTAAATATTTATTTTAAAGTAGATTGTGAAAGACCAGCATTATTCTGAGTGTTCTGTCAAGTTAGGCTTCTCGCAGTTTCCATTTGAGCAGTGGAAGAGGAGATAAATGCAGTGACAGCTTAATCTTAACCCTGTGTTAGTTGTGTCCTGTCCTTCTCCCCCATTTGTCACCCCCATGTCTCTGTTTTTCTAGCCAGAAGTTGTGCTTGCTTAGAGCAACACTTGTCGTGTGCCCCAGCTTCTTACCTGTTGGAAGTCCGTCCAGTTCTGAGCTGCCTGAACGTTCTTGTACGCAGAGGCTCTTGCTGAGCTGGTGATGCTTATCTTCTTGTCTTCACCCTCAGCTCTACCCTGACTAATAGACAGAATTCAGAGCAAGGAAGCAGAAAAAAGCCTTTTGTCAATGCCAAGCTGTGACAAATTGTTCTCTGTCCTTCAGAGTAGGGACTGAAGCTCTGGTGTCCAATTTCTGAATTTCTGAAATGTGCCTTGTGGCAGCTTCATGAACACTGTCTATATGGTGAAGCTTTGCAGTTGTTTAACCTCATTTAGGTGCAGGTGTCTGCTGTAAAAAAGAATGCTTTCTCCCTCTGCCCATCACCAAAAACATTTTCTGTGTGGGAGTAGCAAAATCTCCCAATAGTCTGTGCTTCCCCAACTGAGCCTGCATCCCTGTCTGCTCTGATTAGACTGACCTTGCCAGAAAACAAACAAAAATTAGTTGCTGAGCAATGAGCTGATAAACTGCTTGAGTGATGAAATGACATAAAGGCTGTGGCAGGAATGAACGGGATTGCTCCCTTTGGTGTCAGCCTGTGATCTAGTGGGCTTCAGGATTGGTTGGGCTCCTCTGGGATTGGGATGGGAAAACAGCAGAGGAGAAAGGAGGGCTCAGTGGTTCGCCAGGAAGGGAGAAGTTCATGTCAGCAATAGCCTTTATCACATCTTTTATCATGGCTTGAACTGGTGGCTTCTCCAGTCCATACATGCTGCTGGAGATCCTCTCTGCGGGCCAAGTCTTCATGCAAGGTTTTTTGTGCAGCTCTGCTGGTGGCATAATCGGTGTCTCACTTTTATTGTCTCCCACAAGGGTGTCCTGAGGAAAAATGAGTTTTATTTTCTTGTTCAGGAGTTAAAATTCTCAATTTACAGACAAATTAATATGACAAAGCTTGCTAATTTTAGGTTTCACTGTGAGAGACAGAGGTTTCAGGATGACAGGCAGAACTGTATTTGATGGCTCTATGTTAGCAGAAGAGGTGTTAGGGTAAGTGAGGAGTTAAGGACAAAGTACAACTCCCACAGATACTCAGCGGAAATAATGACTGCCTTTTGTTCCTTAACACAAAGGGGTGTGACCTGGATAGGTACATGTGTGTGATTTGGCTGCTTTTTTTTTTTCTTTTTTTTTTTTTTTTTTTTTTTTTTTTTTTTTTTTTTTTTTTTTTTTGTGAACCAGTCCACCCACAATTTTCCAGTGGTGGTCAAGTCAAGGCCCCCAGTTTCAGCTGTCTTGGCCCCTGAGCAGCAGCTCCACCTTCTCCATCCTTCTCTGGAGGGTCACTGGTGCTGCTGCCTCTGGCTGACTGAAGGGCCAGTCCCCAGGTGCTTGAGGGATTAAGGTCTGCACCTCTGCAGGAACTGAGCAGCTCATTTTGGGGATGTCTGCCTTCACATTTTTGCCCAGTATGTGTGACATACTGTCTGAGGCAGATACAGAAGAGAGCTCTACAGCCCCAAGCCACTGTGTTCTGTGTTTCCTCTCTTCTCCCAACCCTTTTTTTTGCAGCAGCCAATCTGAAGGTTTTGAAGGCAAGTCACTTTTACTGTGCAGTCCTGATTTGTCTCCCAGGGAGCTTAATGTGAGCTGAATGACATGTTACTCTCTTTTGGGGAAAAAAAAGATAGATTTTAGCGTAATGCATATTCATGAAGCTGCATTATGGTTGCTGTGACAACCTCACCAGTGGCAGTCAAGGTCTGTATGTTGAACTTCCAGTCCCTATACTGAACCATAGAACATATTACACAGCTTTCCACTTTTTTCTTCGTCCTCTTCCCAGTCAGTAGACAATTGAAATTGTTTGAATTGATACTTAATTAATGGATGCATCTATTTAAGTCTGCAACACCAAAGCACAACTTCTCATTGGTTTCCAAACTGTGCTGAGTGTTTCTTCTGCTGGGAGTCTGTAACGCAGAGGAAGTGATTCTGATGGGATTTTTTTGTTCATCTCCTTTAAACTTAAATGCAAAATAATGCTGAGTTACTAAGCATGATGTTTCTTATGGCGCAGTCTGATAAATTAATCTGTCATGAAAAAAAAAACCCACCAGAGTCCACCCCCTAGTCTATCCCTGTATAGTCTAGTCTGTTCCTAGAGTTTTAAGGCCTCCTGACCCTGAAAGGAGCTTTTAGTAGATGTTACTCAAAACCAGAAGGGTATGTTTTGGGTATGTTATGACCCTGAAGCCAAGGGTGATGTAATTGGAAGAAGATTTGACCTGACTGTGACGCCGAGGCAGTGAATATTATTTCAGGATGAACCTGTTGTGATGAGTGTGGAGAGAGCTCAGTTTGAAGATTTGTTTTCGTGTTTGTTGACGTCAGAAATTGAGGGCACTTGCACAATGTTTGTAATTTTCAGAGAGCGTTTGTAAGCTGCTCTTGGCCAATCCTACTGAATGTTTGGCCCAAAGTATTGCAGTCTTGGTTTCCAGTGACAAGTGCTGACATCATTCTATACTGAGAACCTAAAATGTATTGTCCTGGGTGAGCTCAATCTCATGTTGGGGCTGTTCATGAAACGGCTGCCTTGAGTGTGAGTTGTGCCTCTTTTGTGTGCTAAATGTCTTTGTTAAGTCAAACTTAATGTAGAGTTTTCTTGAAAGGTGCCAATTGCACGTTTGCAAAATCACTCCCTGTTGATCAAGAAGACTTGCTGTGAGTAAAGTTTGGCTTTCTTCACAGACATGAGCCTTCTGGAGAGTAGTTTGGGAGAAGTCTGTGCACAGGGGGAAGAAAAGTATTATTTTCTTTTATCCTGTGCTCTAGGATGACCCTGCTTGAGTAGGGAGGTTGGATCAGATGATCCACAGTGGTCCTTTCCACCCTGACCCATTCTGTGATTCTGTGAAAAGCTGAGCAGACCAGGAGCTCTCTAGTTAATCTTTCTCTGGTTAGTTTCTTAAATATTAATAAGTACAAAATGTTCAGAAAGTGACTTGAAATGAGACTCCATTCATTAAAATGAGAAATTGAGGGGAAAAAATCATGTAGCAACAGGGAACTTTTTGCACAGAACATTATACAGAGAACTCTGAATCTGTATTAGGCTTAAATATACTCACTGTTACTTCCAGTTTTAGTTAGACATGTCTAAAAAAATACACAAAGCTTAATTTTCAGTGTATGTGGATGGATTGAGTTTGTCTTCTGTTACTGCTCTCCTTTCAACTCTCAGGATATTATTCAGGAGCATTTCAGTGTAGAAGTAATGAATAGCAAACATAATTCTGATGTTTTCCACTCCCTCGGTTGGCACATCGCTTCCTCATGATAAGACCAAAATGCCAAGACCAGGAAAACTGGTGTTGACAACAATGTCTGTATTTGTTCATCCACACACAGCCTGGCTTTTCGTGAGTACCATGGCTCTTACATCGGACTTCTGCAGAAATGTATTTTGAGGATGAAAGGAGAATATGAAGGAGATGGAATGTGAAGATGAGAACTAGGGATATGCTAGATTTGCAGGTCATTTTCAGCAAAAGAACATGGGTGCTTTGAAGGTTACTGTACTGTGTCATAGTCTTGTAAGGACTTTTTGACCCGGGATGAAATTCATCCATGTTGTTTTAAGGGGTTTCTTTGTTTGTTTCCCCTCAGCCTCCAGACTATCACTTGCTGAGGCAATGGTGTTTGACTTTGTGTAGCAGGTTTGTGTTTTGTTAACAGCTATGGAAAACTGACTGAACCCTTTGCTACAAAGCAGAGCCCTTTCTCTGAAAAGTGCACATGAAGATTTAGCTGTTCAATCCCTGCCAGGTCTACCAGGCCACAGACTTTTTACTTGTGAAAAAAAAACTAAATGCAACAACAGAAAACCAAAACCTATGAACTACTTGTAGGAGACTCTGGGGTGAGCTGAGGCAGGTTTCAGACAGCAGTGATACATTGAGTACTGTGCTTTCCTGAGTTCCCTCTGCATCCCAAACTCTTCCACCTTCATGCAGGAGTAGAAATGGGGTGGCAGTGGCAGGAAGGGGTGGGAGGGTTGTCCACAGGAACACGTCTCATAAACAAGTCCCTCCAGATGGCAGGAGTGGCTGTCAATATTCCTTGGAAGCTGGTTGTCTGCTTACTGAAGCCTTTCTATAAACGTAGGCTGAAAAATTTCTTGTACATCTCCTTATGATTTTTATGTAAAAGTTTGAGAAAACTTGATTTTTCTGTTCTTAGTATAAATTTGGAATGTGGATGTATGTTGGTTTTGGTTGTTGGGTCGTGATATATTAATTTAAAATAAAGGTCTGACAGTTGTTTGAGGGGTTTACATATTAGATCAAAATAAAGGGATCTCTTCCCTGGCCCTCTGTAAAAGGAATAAAGCTTCAGGTTTGAATGATTTGTGTTAGCTGGTAGATATTAATGGTAATTAAGAAGAAAATCTTTAAAGTTTATTTTAGCTAGGAGATTTTTCAAGCATGGAAAAAATAGACCTTTTTCACTTGATTATTGTCACATGTATGACAGTGTTGGGAAATGGCAGTGTTTAAAATACATGGAGTTAAAATACTTGTATTTTTATTAGTGTTATAGTATTTGTTAATGGTTAGTTTGAAAGCAGAGTGAGATGTGGGTCTGCCTTTGCTCTCTGAGCTCCTCATGAGCAGAGTTGCATGGTGATTTTGATGTAGTGGGTATGGGCAGTTACTAGAAACAGCCTGAAAGTCACAGCTGAACCAGCTGAGCTCGGAATGGGTGTTTGGGTAGGGATGGGTCCAAGATATCACGGATCTCTCACCAGGGAGAGGGTGAGGGATGAATAGCTGTGATGGTGAAGCAAGTGTTTTGATATTTGGTTATTTAGTTACTGCATTTTACAATAAAACTAATTTGAGATAAGATTCTGGTCTTTCATTTTAAAAAGCTTCGTCAAGTTTACCTGAATTTGACTCACGTCAGTTGGAATACAGAATCTCCAAGAATCTTTTTTCCTAGTGAAACTGCTGAAATGTCAGCATAAAAAAAAAGTTGCTGGTTGCAGGAACAGGCTGCTGACATAAAAAGCCTGTGTTAGATCCAGCATTTGGCTGGAGGCCAGATAATGGGTTTTCATAGGAGCTTGTTGGCAAGCTTACATTTCTGCTTAGGTTAATGTAATGTAACTGTAAGTAATTTGGGAACCTGGTACATGCAAAATAATTTTTAGACAAAACGATCTTATTATTTTTTAATTTTAACTGAGAAGATATTTTTATAAACCAGGTTCTTGTACTTAAAGCATTTTAGAAATGCCTTAGAGTGTGGTTCTTTACTATGTCCCCTTTTAATGATTAACCTACTGAATAATCCTTTAAAAATATTAACCCTCGTGACATATCTGTCAAATCAGAAGTTATGCTGACTTAATTCAGTGGAGTGATGTAAAGAAGGGTTTGCATTTTTAAAAGGCTAGGTGCTGACATATGTAGGGGTAAGTTATCAGTTTTGTCAGTAAAAAAATACTGTAAGTATGTTCATGGATAATCTGTTGGCCAGGTTATTTTGTGACCTAAGGCTGAAATGCATGAACCATCCTAGGATGAGAATGGAGCTCAGTTTCCCAAAATGGTGCCCATCCCTGGCAGTTATGCCAATGGGCCTTTTCACTGCCCTTGTGGCTTTTTTAGTCTTCGCTCAAAGCTTGATAGTAAGGGTTGGAGATTGCTTTGTCTCAAGATGTTTTTGATGCTTCTCATTTCTTACATAAGTGAATGTGAATTTATGCTAAGGGGAAAGAAAGTTAAATTCTGATCTTGAACCATCTGTGGAAGTGCTGGATATACAAGGCTGTAAAAGACGTCCAGATCCAGCCTTGGCCTTTGAGGAGCAGTGGATAAATGTGGTTTTAGCAGGAGAGTGCTGAGGACTCTTGTTTCTGTCCAGGACAGCAATGCTCATCTGCAGTAACTGCTCCATCTCTAAGAGGGATAGAGAATGCATGTGGTGCATGCTTGTCCTCCATCGTTATGGGCTGATGGCTGCCAGCCACTCCAGAAAAGGAATAACACTCTACCATGCTTTATTATTGCCATGCACTGCTGTGTCATTAGCAGTGATGAACACGGAACATGGGGGTGATGAACAGACAGGATTTGGTTTACAGCTGTTTATAATTGCTGGAGGTCTCTTACATGGTGTGTAAATCTGGTTGAACATAGATGGAGATAAATGTGATGGGATTGAGAATGATACAATTGTGCTGGTGCTTATCAGGGGTTTAAACTTCCCTCATACCATTTGTTCCCTAGTAGCTATTAATAGTAGGGCCTAGAGATATTTCTGGATGTGATAGCTGACAAGTTTCTTCATCAAATAGTCAATGAATGAGCAAGAAGTGTTTCTATTTTTAAGCATAGCTCTGACAAGTAAAAGAACTTCAAAGAAAAGCTGTTCTTAGAAAATAACCTTGGTGTGAGTTACCACAAGTGTTTCTCTTTAAGTGATAGATTAAATACAAGGTTGCAACTTTAAGCATCTCTGATAAAGGAAGAATTTTGTGGTGTTGTTTTTTTTTTTTTTACAAATTACAATGAGTTTATGCACATAAATTAATTTTACTTCTCCTGTCTTTTAAAAAACAAAATACTCCTCCTAGTATAATTTCAGGGATATACAAGAGTGTCAGTTGTGGTAGTTTTAGGGATTTTGGCAGTATGTTTGAATATTATTTATGGTCTGTTTCAGCTGTCTAATTTTTCATGAAACCTTCTGCATGGATCTGTCTTTGGCTTTTTTCAGTAAACCCTTGGTACTTTCTGTTTTGTTAGCCTGAGATCATAGTGAGATATGATAGCATCCTTACTCTTTTGCTCTAGTTTCTCCAGGAATTTAAAAGTTGGTTGTGCAGCTTGGTGGATTTTCCTGTCTTTGATTAGAAGCATCACAAATTGAAGAATGTTGACTTATCAGCTAAACTATTTTTTTTTTCAAATAACCTGTTAGGATCTGACTTCCTAACCTTTCCTTGGAGTGCAGGTTGTTACTTTCTGCCTATTCTGACTTGCTTTAAAAACTGCCAGGAGAGAGAGGCCATGATAGTCTGGGAAGAAGGTAAATGATCAACTACTGCCAACCAAACCATGCTTCTGTTACACTGTGGAAGAAATGCCTGTTAAAAAGCTAAGCGTGCTTTTCCTCCAGTGGCAGGGAGGCACTTGAAGGATGGTTGGGAGTAGTTAGGGATAAGAATGAGTGTATTTAGATTTATTGCAAGCTTTCTAAAATACTCTTGATTTCTTGGTCTTGCAGAGACTCCAACCGTCATGTTAAGGTAAAGCAGAAAAGTGCAGTGCTGAACATGCTAAAGAAGTTGGATAAAATAAGGTTCAGAGGTCACAAGAGAGATGAGTTCCTTGATTTAGCAGAGTCTCCAAATGCTTCAGACACTGAATGTGGAGATGAAATCCCGGTGAAGATACCTCGAACGTCAGCTCGAGACAATGAAGAGTTGAGAGACCCTGTAAGTACTCAATTCAGGTATCATTGTGCTGTGTTTTATAGTTTTCAGGCAGAAAAATAACAGGATTACTAGTTCTTTATCCTTGTATTATGGTTGTAACGCTTGAAAATTTGCGGGCTAGGAAATAACTTTCCAGTAATAGGCCTATATTTTGTGGAAAGATCAATTAATTTCCCAATATTAGAGTTCTAATTTTAGATACTGTGAGTTGACAGGTTTGTTAACTTTGGATGTGCTTCTGAATGCTCTCTTTATTTGTTTTGTTGAATTACTAATGAACATGTGAAAAAGAAAAGGCAGCTTTTCAGACTGAGGAGCTCAGATCTGCTCAAATGACACTGTTCAGGACTTTAAGGATAGGACTTCTGGTAACTTCATTAGTGTTAGAGGGTCACAGCATCTCCTTCTGCACTGCAGTGTTGTAATCACTAATGCTTCCATGCAGTTAGAGCTGGTTTAAACCTGTGAAGGCAATGCTAAAACGTTTTGGTGCTTGTAAGCAGAAGCACCAAAGCAGACCTATCTTTTTCAAAGACAGTGCTTCAGGAAAAGTTAAATATTGGTTAAAAAAATAAAATCCTTCTTTAACTGTTAAAAAAAGGCTGCGGATCCATGAGATTGGAGTGCTACAGTATTAATTTAGATTGTCTATATAATTGTATTGTAGAAGTGACTTGGAATTCAGAATTTATATCACCCTATGAAAAATGTGCAGTTTTTATCCCCAAAATGTGATCAGACTATTGTCTGAAGGCTCATTTCTAGGAGTGTGGGGCTTGCTTACAGCAAGCTGTAAACAAAAATATTTTGAACTGTATATGCTTATCCATCTCCTTTGGGGTTGGCAGCTTGTATCCAGTTCTGTAGCTATTAGCTTTTTAAATTTAAGTGGGCTTTCATGGTACTACATGCAGTCCTGCTTATAGAGAGCTTTTTTGCCAGGATGTTTTTCCTATGATCATGGAACAAACAGGTGGTACTGACAGAGCATGTTTTGGTCACAAAAAGCCTGTTATATGTAAATCCTCAAGCTTCTCAGACAAGGAAGTCTGTTAAATGCTATTCCTTTGCTCTTATTCTACTGAAGACATTTGTCATTTGTTAAGATGTAAATATTGTGTATACTGGGGCTGATCTCTGCTGCTGCTCTTGCAGTGTGGTGTTCTGTGAGTTTTTTATAGGTAAATACTGGCTTATTTTCATTAAACTTAAAGCTTTATGTTTTGTGTGGGTATATATTAGATGCCTTTTGTATTTTATCAGAAGTATCTGGATGGCAGATATTTCTGGCAGAGCTAGAGGCCACAAAAAGGTCTGCCTTAAATTCCAGATACTATTTTCTGTATTTCTGCAGAGGAATAGTAGCCCCTCGGTGGTATGGAGGGTAGCCAAGGGCACAGCAAGGTAAACTTGTAGTTTTGGATAGTTATAAAGCCTTAACAGCTACACAGCTGCAGTGATGGTCTCTGTTTTCTCAAAATGTTGAGTTCTGTGTGCTGAGAAGGGAACTTGGAGAAACACTTTACTTTCTGGCTGATTACAATACTGCACTAGGCTGTTGTGGTCTAAGTCCTAGGGACACAGTTGAGGGCAGTTCTTTAAAATCAGGGAGAAAAAGAGAGGGAAGGAGAAATGACATCCAACATGTTTTGCCCCACTCTTGGTCTTTGGGAGCTCCAAACCCAGTGTGATGCTGGAGCAGCCTAAAAGCAGCAGCTGTGTTACAGATATGAGAAAAATAAGCAAATTGGTATGAGGAAAAAGGTCTGACGTATGAGGGATAAATTTCAGATGGGAATTCTGAGGGATTAACAATTGGCCCTCACAGGCATCTGCACACTGAGCACTGCTGCCCATCCGTAAAATGAAGGGAGGAGAAATAATCCCATGTGCTGCAGAGGTGCCAAGAGTAAAGAAAGTAATGCTTATATATTTAAATCAATATTCAAGTAGTGGTGTCTGAGGTTGTGTGAACAGTGCAATTCTGAATTATTTGTCTTTCTTATTGAAATTGTATAGTTGAGTTGTGCCTGAATTGGTTTTAATTCGGAGTCTGAAACTCATAACTTAAATTGCTTATACAGGGTGGTTTTTTTTAATAGGCTCTGTAAGCAACTTAGTGTTACACTGATATGGGAAGAACAAGTCTTATTCGTTTCTTCCTGTTTAATACCTTTGGGAAACTGTTGAAAGCACACAAAAACCAATGCAAGTCTTCTCTGTAAATGGAAGTTAGGTTACATGTCTTTCCAGATGGATGTGAGCTGTACTGTGCTTCCACTTCTGTTCCTTCATTGTTTCTGTTGAAATCTGGGTACAGAGCTCATGGTTTTGAAAGAGCAAGATTGGTGGCTTGGAACTGAACATAGGTACACAAAATTAGAGTCCTAGTCACCTTATCTGCATCTTCACTGTCAGCCATTCCCTCCACAAGGACTTCATCTCTGCTCCTCTCTGCTTCCCTGCCCTTGTCTGGTGTATTAATCATTATGGAGGCATTAAGGAAAGATCTCTGTCTAATAGAATGGCACAGTGCAGTCATATGTATGAATGAAGGACCCTTCTGTGCTTCTTGGGTTTGCAGTGCACTTAAAAATGTGCCTTCTCTTTCGGTATGTATCTGAACTTGACAAGCGTGTGCAAAGACTTGATACAAATGGAGGTTGCAGAGCAAAAAGCCTTGTCATAAAAGCTTGTGATTGCAGAGCCCTGACCATCTGCCAGGAAAGGCATCGTCCTCTGTTGCACTTCCAGCAAATGAAGTGAATGCTCAGTCCCAGGCCACAGATTGCTCAGTGGCACTTAGTCCCAACACTTCACATGCCTTACTGAAGTCATACACGTAAAAAGACAGAAAGGATGGCCAGGTGAAGTAATTTAGTATTCTTTGTCTTTAAACTGAGCTTTACTTATATAGTTCAATAATAAACATCCTAACCTGTGTTCAGGTAAAGCACACAGCTAGCTCCTCAGAGGACTCTGGAGATGGAAGGATTTGTATTTTCCTTTGAATTCTCAGTGGTTTCTGAGAGTTTTTGTTCAAAACCTGTCTTAATTGGAACTAGTTTGGATTCAGCTTACAGGCTGGCTGCTTGCTTGTGTGGGTTTCCCCCTCTCATTTAAGTGCCCCAGCTACCAGATATGCCTTGAATAGGAGATACTTTCTTAGGTCCCTGTGGGTGTTTGGACACTGTGATTAGATCATTGCCAAGACAGCAGTGCTGGTAACAAATTTAACTCTCTGCTAAACATCTCTTTCAATTCCTGAATGGCTTCCTATATTTCTTCCTTTGTTCTCCCTTTACGATAGCTGGTAGTTTGGTGGTTTGTTGTTGTTGGTGGGGTTTTTTTGGTGGGTTTTTTTGTTGTTTTGTTTTTGGGGTTTTTGTTTGTTTGTTTGTTTTTAAGGCAAGGATATTAGACACTGCATGCAGCACTGCTATTTCTGCATGGTTTTGTAAAAACACCACAATTGCAAAATAGGTAGAGGGAGTAACCTGGTCCATTTCAAATCCATTAGCATTTGATTTGTTGTGACATTAGAAATTGAGATAATGTTGCTTGCTCAGTAATTAAAGTCCCCTTTATTCAGTGCTACCCTTCCTGTTTGTACAGAAGGGCATACAAGATCCAGTTCTATGTGCAGGTATATGAATGAACATGGTGCAGAGAGATCACATCCCCCTCAGGGTGGAGAAAGGACAAACTGTGTTTAAACCTGTAGAGGCTGGCACTAACCTGGCAGTGAGAATTACTAGCAAAGCTCTCTTGTATCTGACATATTGTACTGAAAGCAGCCTAATCTCCTTATGCAAGTTCCCTGCCAGTGTGCTAGGATTAAATCTGAGTTACTGTGGTACAGAAAACATTACTTTAATTGCTTTTGCTGTACAGCTTGGTTTTTCCTGACACATGTGAATTAAAATCTTAAATGCTGCTCTTTTGGTCATCTCATTTACAGTGATTGGAAGGTATAAAGCATGATGCAAACATTGCAGTGAAGAAGTTAAAAGTCTCTAAACCTGGCTAGCACTAGATTTTTAAAAATTTATGTAGAATATAGCTGTGTTTTAGGAGCCTGCCAGTATGGGTATGCTTCCAAGAATAGCTCCTAAGGATTAACTATTCATGCAGATGCTTTCATTCTTAAGCAATGTTGTTGAGTTTTCTTTTTCTTACAGCACGTAATTGCAGCATTCATGGGGAGCCCTTTAATAATTTGAAGTGAGAAAATGCACATGAAGTGTCAGATGAAAAACTCAGGAGGCTAGAACTTTGTGAGACTAGCTGTGTAGTTTGTTGTATTGCTGAAGACTTCCCCCTTGTCTTTTTTCCTCAAATGAACACAAGTTAAAATTTTCTATTTTAAACTACCTTTCCCTGTGTAGAGTCCCAGCCACTTGATGGGCACTGAGGAGTGACTTCAGTGGGTGGTTTTGCCCCTAGCAACCCCCCTGGGACTAGCATGTTGTGTCCTCACTGCTCCCCATGTTTCATGTTTGAGAACTGCTCCTTTCCAAGTTAATGACAAACTTGGAAGTCACACCATCATTTTGTTAGATATTTCTAGAGAAAAATCATCCATATACATGTGATGTTGCAGAAGGAAATTAGAAGCATAGAGTTGGGCAGTAGTTGTGTTTCTGTGTGATACTGGAGATGTGCTGTGCTGCAGATGGAGAGGACAGATCCACATCTGTTATTTGGGAAGTGACTTGGATCCTTTCTGTGGCTGTACAGTGGCAGTGGGAGCACACAGAACAAAATCCCAGGGCTGGCAGGATGAGGGGGTTTTGGAGAGGGAGGGCAGAGAAGTCTTGGGCTGGGACGTGTTGTTATGAAAAGCCTGAACTGCAGATAGCTTGAAAAACGCTTTCGTGGGGAGATGTGGGGTTTAGATCTGGAGCTGGATGTGGCTTGGATAAGCAACCCTGAACTCTGCTAATGGGTTACAGGCAGTCTGTCATGATCAGAAATGTTCCTTTAACCCCTCTGTCTCTATGTTCACCTCAGGCATTTCTCTGTCTTCCTAGGCACTGCCAGGCCTGGCTCATGGTCTTGGCTAAATAATGACGATTGCCAACATTTTAAGAGGGCTCCTGTGTCAAATACTGTCAAAGCTAGAGAGGCAGAAGGAAAAGCAGAAATCTGTGGAAGCCTTCAAGGCTTTTACTGTGAGTCAGAAACTAGAAAGGACATCTGTACAGTACAGTGTAGCTAATCCAGCCTGAGTCCCAGCGCTGTCCTACAGAGGCAGCAGAGAGGAGAAACCTTTACCAAGATAAAACTGGAATTAATACAAGGATTTTGTTAACTTATTAATTGAGCCAGATATGCTAGCTTCAGACAGAGGGACATTTTTGAATTCAGAGACAGGCAGCTGAACTTCATCAAATGTAGAGACCTATTTCTTGTTTTCTTAGGTGTGTTGGTGTGGGGAAAAAAATTGACAGAGACATCTGCTTAAATGTTTCCCCTATCACTGTCCTAGGCATCCTCAGTTTTTCTGAATGTTTCTAAATGGTGGTCATAAAATGTTGTGGTGATGCTAATTTTGGCAATTGGATGCACCACCAAACTTGTGTCACCATGTATTTTAATAAACTGTTTTATTATTACATGTTAATTACATGATCTTGCTCCTAGTATTCTAGTGAGCAGCCTTATGTTTTAATCGACAGGATTTTTTTCTTTTTTTCTCCTCTCTTAAGTTAGAAGTTCATTGCAACCTTTTGTAGCTAATTTAAAGATGTGTTCCTTCTGATTTTTAACCCCTCAGTGGGTGTCAGGCTGCTTGGATCCAGTGCTTTAGCAGATAAACATATTTGGAAACTCTTAGAATGAGTCATGTTAACTGGTGTTGCTCTCCCCAGTGCTATGCACCTCTTGCTCTTTCCTTCTTCCTTAGAGGCACAGTTAAGCCCTGAGCTTCAGTTATTGACTCAACATCTCTGAGTAACAAAAGCAGAGCTGGTTCTCTAGATGGATTTCTGAAATGTAGCACATCTTTGGGTAAAACATTTTGAGTACCTTCAATGAAGATGAAAATTTGAATATGCCAAGGTCCTTGCTAGCCCCTTTATTTTTCCTGTCCTCCCTCCCTGGGATGGGAACCAGCTGCTGTCTAAGCACAGGTCTGATGCCCAGAGTCCAGGCACATTGCTTTTGAGTACAGCACCTTGCTCATTGTCCTGTACATGGTGTTATTTATTTATCAATAAAATATTTAAGCAGTGGCACTGTTTCTTCAGACAGCTCCCTGTGAACTCCTGCGTGCTGGGAGATTGTCCCTATGTGCTAGATGTGGGTGTACAATGCAGAAAGCTGTGCATTAGCACCTGGGCAGTGGTCTGTGTTTTGATAACACTTCCCTTGTGCCTGCCCATGGAGTGTGTTGTAAGCGTGCTGCTTTTTGGCTTCAGCCACACCATCCTCCTTGGGGCTTTCCAAGTGTCTGGCAAGTGATAGCACTAAATCTTGCAGCATAAATAAATGCAACCCAGCTCTGTAGATACGAGATCAACGCAGAGGTTAATTCACATCATGTGCTCATCTGAAAACAGTCTCTGATCATCTTCTGCAGTGGCTGGAGCAGTTGCAAATGGCATCTCTCACTGCACCTCCCTGGCTAAAGGCAGGAGTGATGGGGAAATGTGGAGCATGGTGAGGAGGGTGCTGTGCTGCAGCTCCCCGTGTGAGAACTGCCCTGGGGTCTGTCCCTCTCTGCTATGGCATGATTTGTGCCAGCTCCAAAATGGGAAGTAGCCCAAGGCTGCTGCTGAGCTAACAGCTTCTGCTCCTCGTCAGGCCAGCAGTGTTGACGGAGTGCTGTGTGGGTGGGTGCTGCTTAGGGGACTGGAAATAGCATCTCTGCTTGGCACTGTACTGAGCAAGCCCAGGTGGGGAGTTGGTGCTAGGTAAATGCTGGGCAGTAGCTGCCTACAGAGTGCTAATATGCCTGTATAGACAAATTCTGAGGCTTAAACTCAGCATCTGTTCAGTTCAAACAAGAAAACAGATGTTTAATAGGTATTTCCACACTGTTTTATCTTGGAAAGTGCAAATCAATCCCAACTGTGAAAGTACTTTGCTGTCAGTAAGCTTTCTGCACTTCTTGCCTGAAACATAGAAAATGTCTTAATTTAACGTCTCCTGTAGATTACTTGAATTTATATATGTATGTAATTTAAGCTGTCATGGTTAAATGTATGCAAGCTGGTGTTTGAAAGGAATACAGTTCCTGTATGTTTTTAGAGTTCATACAAGGAGTGGAGAATAATCAGAATAGGTAAATAAATTCCTTTTTTGTCTTGAGATAATTTCTGAGATGTAGGCTTCTGTAATCTATCACTTTGGTTTTGAGTATAAGCTGCTAGAGAAGCTCCTGTAATTCTCATTGACAGATTTTTTGTACCTGTTGGGGGCTGTACACAACTGCTGAGCAGCCATTACTCAGGAGATGCCCTCACCCAGCCTTTTCCCTGCTGTCTGAAAATGCCCACTTTATGAGAGAAGGAAGGCATCACCTGTGTGGGCTTGGGGTTTTTCTGTTTTTACTTCATGGTGGTTGTCAGTAGTGTCGCTAACTAATCAAATAGCTTTTTAATTCCTGCTTTCTGCAGTATTTCCAGTTTTCTACTAAGTTCATTCAAGGGGCACTGGTAAATCTGTTGAGGCATGCAATCTTTTGATTTCCCACTCTCCTAGCCTGCTGGGCACCAACAACATCCTTCTGCAGTTCTGGGTTGTCGGGGAGTGGGGAACCCCTTCCTTACTGAGAGTAATTATCTAGGAAAGTTTTACTGGCTTCACAATTTTATCTTTAAAGTGTGCAGCACTGACCAATTCATTCTGTGGGAAGAGGAGAAGGGTGGTATAAATATGGCTTTCCAGTCAGCAGAAGAAGGGCTTAAATGATGATGCAGTAGGACTGGTAAGGGTGGTTGTGGGAAATACTTGTTTTCTGTAGTTTCCCAAGGTTTGCAGAAGTGTGTTCTGTAAACTCACATTTGATCAGCTTTCGTTCACTTCTTTTGGTAATCTGATGCTGCAAGAGGCATGTAGAGTTGTTGACACTTGCATGTTTCTTACTGCCCCAGTGAGATTGATGCTTGTTTCTTTACTGCCCCAGAAATCAATTGGTGTATTTTAATGACACGAAAAAAAAAAATAGGAGAAAAAAAAGTCCTTCTGAACTTTCAGTATGTTCTGACTTTCTTATAGGCTGGTCCAGGGACCATCATCATGGCTTCAGGAGTCCAGGATTTTAGCAGAACAGAATCTGACAGACTGAATGAAATCAAAGGTCACCTGGAAATAGCCTTACTGGAAAAACACTTCTTACGTAAGTATAAAATACTCTGTAGAGAGGAATGGTTTAGGCCTTCTGAAACAATGATTCTCAAACTGTAAAGTTGGCATCAAAATTTTGAGGTATGCTGATGTGCAGATAATTCATGGGTTTATGCTTCCCTAAGAAGAACTTAAAAGCATTCCCAGACTTTCTGGGTCGCTTGTGTATTTTCTTCCTCATTGCATTCCTCACAATATACTCATTATGTGACAAAAGCTGCATAGTTGAAGTCTTGATGATGACATCTGCAAGTTGTCCTAGAACTAAGTCAACCTTAATGTGCCTGCAATAGGCGTTTTTCTTTCTAGTAGTAATTGCTAAGAAGAAATTTGTGAAGGGGGGAGCAGTTCATTTTCATGGCAGCTCTTTCAACAAGTAATACATCTTAAAACACATGCCTCTTAACATTATATGTACTATTGGTAGGTGGTGTAAGAAATACAGAGAAGAGTGTAGATTTCAAGTATTAGTTGTTTGGGTTTATGCTTACATGTATGTACATATGTGTGTACAATGAGAAAAAGTTGTCATTATGGCTAGAGACAGCTGCAAGATTTTGGGGATTTTATCTCAGCAGGTCTGAACTGTTGATTTTTAAGACAGGATAGCTGAAAACAAAATAGCTTGATAGAATAGAGATCTCTGTAATAAACCAGTGAGAATTCTTGCTCAGTTGCTTCCCAAAATGGCCATTTTAATATTTTGGTTTTGGAACTTCAGAGTATGAGGATTGTTTTTACATGTTCAAAGCTTGTCAGATATTTTCTAAGGGGTAGAAATAACAAGACTATAGATTCTGTTCAATTTCTAGACTATAATCCAATGACAAGACTTAGGTTTTTGTCTTCAACGTGTTCTCAAGTATTTGTCATTAATTTTCTGTGACTTGTTTTTCACGTGGCAGTATTTCTTTGATATGTTTTCCCCCCTTGATGTGTATGAAAGGGAGGCCTGATAAAGGAGACTGGGCAGGAATTTATAACAAGCTGCTGTCACCTTCCACCGATACCTGGAAGAGGTATCATGGTTGGAATGTCAAGCAAAAACTGGAAGATCTGTTTGACTTGCCTTATTAGTTTCAGTTATTTACTTGATTTTTATTTAACTATTCAGTACAGAGTTACCATGCACTCTTTCTATCCACAAAGATACATTGCTTAAGCTCTGTTATACAGTTATTTTTTAAACGAGATGGGAGAGGTGATTTCTCAATGCAATGTAATGTGCAACAGAAGCAGTCGGACTTAGCCAAACTGATTCCTGATTTGAAGTATGTCGTTGTAGGACACGAAATCAGGACACAGACTCTCAGAAGGCTAGGATAAGTCTAATCCCTGTTTATTCTCAATACACCTTTTTTTTTTACTTTTTTACAGTGAGCCCACCCAAGGGGTAGAACCCTTGGACCGCATTGGTCACATTAGAGGGACATCAAGCGAAGTCCCTCTTTGGGAATGGAACGCGGGAAAACATAGGATGGTATACAATAACATAGCCTTGTTTACCAGAATTGTGCCTGGGAAAGGAATTTCAGAACATCAAAACATTGCAGGCATGAACCATGGCTACAGAAGTAGGATGTGCTTTTTGATGTAAAAACATAATAGGGCTCCCAGGCACTTCCATGGCTGGTGCATTCTTTCTCCTTCTTAGTATGTTCTTACAGTAACTAAATGGGGCACATGGGTTTGTGAGTACTGGTAGTCTTCAGGTTCCTGCTGTACTTTGAAAACCTTCTGATCAACTGTTACTTGTAGCTGAATCATTTTTCCTTTGTGCAGAGCTTTGTAGTTAACTCCAGGGTGAAGGATAAAGAAGTTCACCCGTTTGTATAAACTTTGAGCAGATGTTTGGGGGTTCAGGCCAGTGAGGTGGTTCAGCTGGGTGGCTTGAGTTGGCCAGGGGTGTCTCCAGCCCTCACCTCTTCACCAAAGCCTGAGGTTTGCTGTAGCTGAAATTACAGAGTTGTCCTGACAAATTGGTTGTAACTCAGTACATAAAAACAAGAGTAAGAATCATAAACTGGTTGAGAAATAAGTGAGATAAAGCTTATCCCTTATTTGGCCCCTTTCCATTCAAAATTTTGGGGTGAAATAGATCACCATGTTTGTCAGTTGTAGTGAAGTAGGAGTTCAGCTTTTGCATATGTCTCCTGAGTTCTTACTTTCCTTTTTCCTACTCTTTTGAGTTATTTTGGGATTTTTTGATACTAGAAATGCTTCATTATTGTTTTCTTCCCAAAAGTGAACTAATGGTGTGCAGAAAAACATTCTTGAAATGTGCAGTTTGTTCACTTCAGTTTGCCCTTGAAAGAAAGCCTGGTCATTATTTTTTTTAAATCATAATCACTGCAGTAGGTGTTTTTCAGGAAGGTTAGTTGCTCTGCAGTATTTCCATACTATTTTTAACTATGTAATTCCTTAAGGACACCTTGCTATGATTGTGGTTTTGCATAATCTGTTTGCCATGTCCACATACTCCATTTCCTCCAGCTGGGCATGCAAAAATCAAAGCAATTGCTAGTTAGTGAGGGAAATACCTAAAGTTCTATGCATTTGCTTTTTAATGTGCTGTGGTTCTACTTGTTATCAGCTTGATTCTGCCTTTTTTTTTTTTTTTACCTCTTCTATACTTCTATACCATTTGTACTGGTGTCATTAGCCAAGACATTTAAGGAGGAGAGATTTCCTCTCAGCTGTATGCCATGTGTAATGTACACATACATTACACAGCTGCAAGTCAGTGTGGGTCTGTAATTTGAGGTGCCTGGCTAAAGTTTCTCTAAACTCCATTTGATTGTTAGGTGCAGTTTGGCTAAGTAGTACATTCAGTGAAACACATCCCAAACCTAACTGTAGCCTCTACAAACTGTAGGGGAAATCCGGAGCAAGT
Organism: Rhadina sibilatrix; assembly: GCA_013400275.1. Lineage (NCBI taxonomy): Eukaryota > Metazoa > Chordata > Aves > Passeriformes > Phylloscopidae > Rhadina > Rhadina sibilatrix. Next base: position 58,474 of record VWYO01014372.1, on the reverse strand, counting down.
AGATATGGAGACAAGCTGTTGTCTCTAAGGAAGAAATATCTTCATCTGAGATGCCTGTCTTCTTTACCAGAGAGGTAGTCTAACCCAGAGATGTGAAGATGATGAGGAATTGCTCGTGCAGCATGTGCAGAGCTGTAAATGCAAATAAACTTGTCTGGAAATGCAAGGGATTTAAGCTGCAGACTGACGAGAGGATGAGGCACGCAGAGAAAGGGATCTTGGATAATGTCTTAAGCAAGGTAGAGGGATCATCTGATTCTCCCAGCCAAAGGGGCTAAAGTTGCTTTTCCTGTCTGTGTGGGAATGGTCTTAATCTCTTTGATCTAGTGGCTCATTCTGAGCCTTATTATAGGAATGCTGAAAATATGCCTGTTGGGTTTGTGGTATTGGTGTGGGTTCCTTCAGAAAAAGTCTTGGAACATGAGCTGAATGAAAAGTGCAAAGGGCTTAGCTTACTGGAGTTTCCAGTGCATGTGGTTGGAAAAAGCTTTGTTTTGGAGCTGGGACAATCATTTATTTCTAAAGGACTTTCTGTTATTATAACCTAGTTTGTAATACAAGTGAACACTGCCTTGGGCTAGTTGAGGGCTCACTTTGGGAAGGCAACTACTGACGCAGGGCAGTTTGATTGATACACTAAGATTAGTAGTGATTGTAGTGTTTCCATTTCAAAACCTAGTTGTATCTTAGCAAAAAATAAAATTGTGCTTGCAGCTCTTGCATTTGAAAGGCAAAACAACCAACAAAACAATCTTTCTGCTTTTGCACCTTTTTTGTTTGAGGCAAACACCTTGCTTCCTGTTACTTGCTGTGCCTGCTTATAGAGGACATTTTTGGAGATAGCAGAGCTCTTGTCCTGGTGCCACAAGGTGCTTTGTAAGCACACATGCATCCTGTGGTTCACATGAAGTATTAGCTAATTCTGATTCAGGGGTGTTCAAGCCTTTTGCAATGCGGAATTCAGCATCTCAGAAACAGGAGTTGGTAGCACCAGCTGAGAGTGAATAAACCAGGTGACTGTTGGAGAAGAGGGTTAGTCATGAACTGGTAGATCAAAGGAACCTCACATGAGGATGAACAGTACTAGAAGGAAGTATGATCCTCTCCCAAAACGGTTTTTGCATTCCACTCCATACAGCAGTCTGTGGCAGGAGTCTTTTAAGGTCTTACCAAATCAGTGGTTTTGGTCATGATGTTTATACCACATGACAAAAGAAGTTGGGATTATGCTGCTTTCCCATGGAAATTTCTGCTCTGGCACACTGTTCATCCTCGTGTTTTTTTGAGCCATTTATGTGACTAATTCCGCAGTATTTTCTCTGGCTCTCATTTTTTGATATAAATGACTTGATGATTCTTTTTAAGAACAACCTAGCAGAATACTGATCTCATGGAAGTAGAGCTCTAGAAAACCATAAATGATTCTCAGGCAGAACTAGCATGTTAGAAATTGTTAAACCTCAGAGGCCAAGCATGTGCTGACCAGCAAAAGACCTATGCTGAAAAATCCAGTTCTGTACAGAAATGCTAATGCCTCCTTAAACAATCCCAGCAATTGTATGCAACAAATAGACAGTGAAGCTATGTCAGAGTCCAGTTGCCAACTGTGCCAGAATACCTTTGGTTTTATCTCCCCTGATGCGAGGGTCACACCAGCTGCAGTAGCAGAGCTAGAGAAGAGCAGAAAAATAGATTCATTGCATTGGTTTTGTTGTTTTCTTACTGACCTAGCAGCCTGTAATCTGAACCTTAGGTTCAGAAATCTTGAAGCAGCATCTAGAGCTGATTTGAGCTGATTTACATAGCAGATGAAGACCTGTAGTCACTGCCTGTCATGTTTTGGTTTTCTTTCCCAGGGACGAAAACTGGTAAACAAGGGCATGACAGGTAGTGACTACAAAACCCTGGCAAGAGAGTAAGCAGCTGCCATGTTTATCTGAGATACCCAAATACCAGCTGTGGGCCATAATAGCCATTCCTTGCTAAATCCCCCTTGGCCAAGGGATCCTGATGCTGCACCATGGGCTCTGAAGGGACGTGTGCTGATGCTGAGTGCTGAGGGTGCTGTGGCACTGGAGCTTACCATGGGTTTCTCCAATCCTTTACTCCTTCCTCTAAACTTATTTTCTTTCAGTTTAAAATTTTGGTCTCCCTATCACTAAAAATGTGTCCCTGGGAGGTTTACATGACTCTTTTGGGATTGTAGAGTTCCTCTGATGAAGACTGATTTGCCTATGGTGACTGGTGGGAAATTTTGAATGCTTGTCCTGGGCACCCAGAGATGATGCAGTAAAAATATGTGAGTCCAGGCTTTGCTATAGAGCTGTCTCTTCACCAGAGCTGCTCTCATTTGCTTAGTAACAAATTTTAAATTTTTTCTGGGTCTGACTTTTCACTGCTTCTCAAAAAACTACAGAAAGTTTCTTAAGAGGTATAGGAAAGGCTTTGCTTATACCCAAAGATAAGTATCTTATATATCATCTATGTTGAGTTTATTTATAGCTTTCCTGGGCAAAAAACAAACCCTCCAAAACTTCATTTTCCTGGAAACACTGTTGGAAGGGGCAGTCATGAGCAGTCTAGAGCATTTGTTTGCGGGTCAAGAGGTATCAATACAGACTTGTGAGCATTCAGATCTCATTTCTCATCTTCAAGGACTCTGCTCTGACTGGTGGAGGAGATAGTTGAGAGCTCGCTCTCAGCTTGGCTTCCAAAAGCATGAGGTTCCTGAGACCAGGGGAGGGAAAGGATGTGACTCCATCCCAGTACAGCAGCAGGCTGGAGTCCTGGGCTGATCCTGGTCTGAGCCTGGCTTGTGCAATCTGCCCTTGTCATTGGACAAAGCATGTACTTGATGATGTAGGTGGTGATGGTGTACATGAAGATGCCCAAATGCTGGGGGGGATCTTGTATTGTCACACTGCCTTTTCACAATACTGATGAACCAAAATGCAGCACAGTGCTCAGAGGGATGTATTGTTTGAGCTCCTCCAGAGCCTTGAACAGATACCACCTACACACTGTGTTATGTACGTGGGCTGTGCTTGTTTCTGCCTTTTT
>VWYO01014372.1:0-48428 GCA_013400275.1 Rhadina sibilatrix | reverse complement strand
TTTTTTTTTTTTTTGTTATGACCACTGGATTTAGCAATAGACAACCTTTCCTGCTGATTATTTCTTTGAGGAATGAAGAGTATGTTGTATTCAAGTAAAGATAGCTTGTACCAAGGCCTTATTTTGCATCTTGAAAAGAAAACTTTAGAGTTGTTTTCCTCTTTGCTTAACAATTGTAATGAAACATTTTGTACTTGATACAGCTGTGTGCTTTTTATGAAGTCTGTCTAGCCTGTGAATACTTGTTTTTTTTTCTGGTGAACATATTTGGTATAGCACAGCTAAAAATATCCCCCACACCTAATCTGTCATAATTAGATTTTAAATTTCTTATAGAAATATTTCAGGGTAACTAAATCTTTGTCTTCTTCTTTAATTAACAGAGGAAGAGCTCAGGAAGCTGAGAGAAGAAACAAATGCTGAAACGTTAAGGCAGGAGCTAGAAAAGGAACGGCAGAGGAGATTAGAACTAGAACAAAGAGTCAATGAAGTACTTAAAGCAAGGTAAGAGAAACATCTTCACTGTAAAGCTGAAAGCCACTTGAGATCTCTGACTCTTTCTGGGAGGTGCTGCTAAAAGCATATGTTTCCAGCCTAGGTGCTCTTAAAATAAATTAGTAGTTCACAGAGAGAGCAGCTGTCTATGTTGTCCTGTAAAACTACATAATTAACATCCATGTACGTATAAGTTACTTGGCCATACATACTGCTATAGCTCCAGAAGTGCCATGACACTTCCTAGTTGAGATGTTCTTCATTTCACCTCTCCTGATGCCCTCCCTCTGGGATCTTGCCTGCCTGGAGCTACTGAATGCCAGAGCATTTGCCATGCCATTGTATATGCTTATCCTTCTCAAAACTTGTGTCTTCTCCAGACTGCCCAATCCTTGTTACTCCTATTCTAGCAACAGCAAGGATGTCCCAGTGCCAAAGCAAAGCCCTAAATGCATGTGAGTAACTGAGCCTTTCTTGCCTCTGCAATGGCAGATGGAAACACCTCCCCATGTCCCTAGGTCCATTTAGCCTCGAGGACACCCATCTTGATGCAAAGCATCACATTTGATGCTGTCTCTCCTTACTCTGCTTAGCTACTTAGATTCTAAGACCATAGCAGTTGCTTGGGGGCCTGGTTGTTCTAGACCACTTGTGTATGTAGCTGCCTGTTTTATCTTCCCCAGCAGCAGCTGAGATTAGTTGGCTGATCAGCAGCATCTGTGGCTCACCACCAAGTGCTGTCATCAGGAGACAGTGCAGGCTGAGTTGGTGATCACATGCTAAGCACTGCCACTTACTTAGAGGTGACAAGCAAGAGCAAACAGGCAAAACGTTTTGCTTGGATAAGCAGTTTCCCAATGCCATGTGAGCTCTTCCCAGCCTCCTGCTTCCTTCTGTGCTCAGGTGTAAAAATACCTTCTTGCTCAGGCCAGCCCACATCCACTGGTGACGATGGAAGCAGGAGCTATTTATAGGAAACATGTGGGCCTAGTTGCTTTGGGTGGGCCTGTCTACCTCCTGCTGCTATGGAATCACAGGATTATTTATGGAAATAAAGTTTGGAAAAGACCTTCAGGATCATCAAGTCCAACCATTAACCCAGCACTGCCAAGGCCACCACTAAACCATGCAGTCCAGAGCCACATCTACATGTCTCTTAAATACCTCCAGGGATGGTGACTCAACTACTTCCCTTGGCAGCCTGTTCCAGTGCTTGAGAACCCTTTTGGTGAAGGAATTTTTCCTAATACCAAATGTAAAACTCCCCAGTGCAACTTGAGGTAATTTCTTCTTGTTACTTGGCAGAAGAGGCTAACCCCACCTGTCTACAACCTCCTTCCAGGCAGCTGTAGACAGCAATGAGATCTCCCCTGAGCCCATTTCTCATTCTTTTCTCCAGCCTAAACAACCCCTGTTCCCTCAACCACTCATTGTAAGCATCCACAAATACTTTATTTGCTGGTGTCAGAAGGTACATTGCTGTCTTTCACTTTAGTCTGTTTGCAGACCTGTTATCCATTAATTTATTTAATGCTATTAAGTGCTGGAACTATCTTCCACTGGAAACTATGGAGACAATACGTTACAAAAGGCCCCTCAACTCTAAAGAAGCATTTTCTTTGCTTTCATTTTTAACAGATTTTTATAGTGATGTGAAGAAGTGCCCTGTAGTTACACAGTTGTAAGATTTGCTGAACAATTGGTCAGCATTCAGTTTTTTGCCATCCTTAAAGAGTCCTTTTTCCTCTTACATTCTCTCCAGACTAGAGTTCCAGCTTTTCTACTGTCTCTTTAAAAGTACTCCATTCCTTTTATCAATTCTGTTGTCATTTAACTGTTTTAAGAGTTTGAGCAGTGTTCAGTGTTGGTGCACCAAGGCTTAAGATAAAAGATAGATTAGGCCTTCCCTCTTATTCTCAGTACCCACTACATTGGCATTTTTTAAGGCGATATTTCACAGTGATGGTTTTCCAAAGTCACTGGTTCTGTGCACGTTTGGTCTGTGTGGAGTCTTGACCTGTGCTGCCAAGTCAGCTTAGAAGGGGCTCTTAAAGGTCCTTGTGGAATAGTCTGGTTCCCAAGCCAGCACCAGAACTGTGCAGTGGGAAGGGGGCCCAGACTGGTCTGGTCTGGACTTTTCTTGAGTGACATTTTAAAGTTGCTCTTACAGTTGGGATGTGAGAGTGCATTTTTATTGCCTGTGGTAGTTGTTCTGGCTGTGTATCTAGACTGGTATTGCCTGTTAGAGTGGACAGTTGAGGAGAAGAAACTTGGGTGTGTTGCGTGCTGGGAGTATCTGATAGCACAGTATCAGCTGTACAAAGCAGTGAGTGTTGATTCCTGCTGTTGGTAGATGAAACTGATGCTTAAGGAGAGGATACTTTCTCACCTGTGACTTGCTGCCTTGAAGAGGTTGCTTGAGATGCAAATTGCACATGCTTGTCTTTAGTGCTGGCACAGGCCTTCAGCTTTGTCCCGAGGGCAGCTATGCCTGGACTCCAGGTCGTGCACAGAGAAGGGGGAAAGAGATCTTCTCATTGCTGTGAGTCCTGGAGGAGGATGAGGAGCTGTCTTCTGCAGGAAGGTACTCATCATCCTGCCCTGTTTCAGAATAATAAGGCTGACTCAGAGTCTCATCTGGCCCACTGCAGCTTATGAGTACAGGTTTTACAGAGAAAATAGATGGAAGGTCTTTGTTTATCAGTATTTCTGTCAACATCTGTGCCATGTTGGATTGTGGGCAACAGCAAATCTCTAGCAAGAGTGACATTGCTAAATTAAGGTAGGATGACATGGCTCCCTGAGTGCCATTTAGATATCCTAAGGATTACATTGGTCCTGTCAGCTTGGGTATTGCACTTGGGGATTACATTCAGCCAATTATCCTCTCTACCCAAGTGTTTCTCTAACTAGTCTTGCTACTATTTCAGCCTTCTTGTGATAGGCAGGATATGTACAGTGAAAACAAAATAAGGCTTGGAAAATTTTTTAGTTTCTACCCAGGAGGACAAAAATTAGTTTGTCCATGATTCTTCCTTAACTTGTGCTTCATTGTGTGAAATTCTTCACTGTTTACTATATTTTACACTTCGTTGTGGACGTTTAAAAATACTTTTATTAGGACTATAGGTGAAACATTGGCATTACATAGTCAAATATGTAATAGGCCATATTTAGGCCTGGTGGAAATTTAATTTTATTAAGCAGAGTAACTGCAGGAAGTTCTATCTACGTATGTCAAATTCACCCTGCTTCTAAGGTAATCGTTTGCAGTTTTAAAATAGATAATCATATGTCCCCTGGTTGTGGTGGGAGCAGCTTTATGGTACTTCCTTGAAGGACTAGGGTTCTTTTTGCTTGCAGAAGCAAACTGCTAATGAAAACCAAACTATGCTGTGTTATAAGAAAGAAATATTTTAAAAGTTGCAGTATCCAAAAGTATTTGTGAGGCAGATCAATATGTATAACAATATAAAACATGTTGAAAAATGTTTGGCAAGGAGAAAACAAGATCACAATCTTAATTTTTTTTTTTTTCTGGTGAAGAACATGGGCTTCCTTCACTGAGGTCACGGTTGTGCGCAGGGAAGAGGGTGGAGAGGAGGAAGAGAATTTTTGGTGCTTTTGTTTGTCATGTTGTTTATTGTTTGTATATCTGATTATTCAGAAATATACTGGCCTCAGCTGAAGTTTTCCACAGATAGAGTTCAGAACATCCCAGCATTTGGAATGGCAGCTGAAGCTTATGACATTTTGTGAGCAGAACGATGCTTAAATAATCTGGAATAGTTTGTGTGAGCTCTTAGTGCCATATTTTGCAAATTGTGAGCTACAATCATGCGGAAAAGAAAAATAACAAAAGCTGTGCAACAACACTTAGCAGCAGCCTGTGATTTATGCAGCACATCTTGTTATAAGTATCATTGTGAACTATTTTTACAAGGATCAAATAAGTCACCATTCCTTCACTGTAGATGAGAATAGCAAGGGCTTCTGAAATGTTTGGTGTATTTTAATAGGAAGAAAATGGAAAATGTGAAAATTATTTACTTGATTTTTTTAACAGCTCATCAGGGTAAGAAGCCATGCGTACTTGAAAGATGCATTTTTAAACGAGGCTAAGAAAATACCTGCATGTATGAGGTTGGAATGTGCTTTTCATGGAAGTACACACATATTCAGGTTGCTTTGAGCAGTAGGAAAGGTGTTAACAGCCTTGAATGTCTTCTGCAACAGTGGTTGAAGAGGTGGTGGTGGGTTGCTTGAGAACTTGGAGTTGGCCTGTGGGAAAATTGCTTTGAATATATCTGAGAACATCCTGGCAGTGACTGCACCTGTTGTGTCCAGCAGCTCTGGTCTGCATCTAGTTTTTTGGGGGAACCTGTTGATTCACACACATCTCAACTTGCAGCTGTATTCAGGGCCTAATGCACACAAACATTTATTTAAAATGTTTATTCAAGGGAAATGGCCTTCAGTGTCAGGGTTCCCTTTTATGTTATACTTGCAATTAAATAAATAACACTTGGGTACTATTCCATGGAGCAGCACTGAATGGACACTGCATCTGTGTGCTAGTTGCTTTTGAGTGGTACATGTGTCCTGGTCATGAACAGCACTAATCTTCATTAATATTGATGCTTCCCTGACCTCAGTATATTAAAAAAAAAAAGACAAACAAAAAAAGGCAATGGCAGTCTCCAGTGTCTGAGGTTGCTCTTACCTGTTTCAAACAGTTTGTGCTTTAGATGGCTGCAGTCTGTAGTTGCATAAAGATGACCTAGCTTCATGTTGGGGATGTGTTGGTGTTAAGTTACACCCTTTTTCTGGGTGGAAAGTGTGATCCAAGAGGAATTAATGCAGCTTGATTTTCTTAGGATTTTTCTTAGGTTCAGGCTGCGGTTAGGAAGTCCACATAGAGAGCACAGTGTTGTTCTGGGGACTGTTTATGTTTTTCAGCCTTTTAAATCATCTCTGGCATGAAGAGTGGTTCAGAAGCTCGGAAGGATAATTTCTTCCCTGTCAGTGGTCTTGATGAACTGTATGGTTCAACATGACCTGGTTTTGGAATTGAAGTTCCCAGTAGGTGTGCAAGCCCAAACAATGAATTCTGAGCTTCCTGTCCTGGATCTGTCTGAAGTGGCTAATAATAACCTGATTCACAGGTGCAGTAATGAGCTGTCATTAACCTGATGATTCGTAAAGGTCAGGTTCTTCATGGGGAAGAAGTAACAGGCAGATGGCAAGTAAGACATTGCCAAAAAAATGAAACAAAAGGACCAAGAAGGGCTAAAGCCAACTGTCATGTGCTCCTGATGGAGCCCAGTAAGGCTGCTGTACAGAATTTCTTGGTGAGATTTTCTTGATTTTTTGCCTAAGAAACATGGGGAGTAATGACGCTGTGCTGCTTCTGAAAATACATCCCAGCATGTCAAAGGAATACCCAGCCTGAAGACTCTGTCAGCTGACAGTGGTGGGATCTTGTCTTGGCTCTGTCACGGGAGCTGTTCTGGTGTGACACCACCCCAGTCAGTGCCCGCACACAGCTGGAGTGAGGAATTTCCTACTGCTCAAAGGAACCTGGATATGTGTGTACTTCCATCCTGCTTGTGGGTGACCACCTCCTTTCCACCTAAATATGTTCTCAGGTTCAGTGAAACACAATTTCAGTGACAGATTTCAGATGAAAATGCTCAACTATATGGTGTAACCACCTGATGTGTGGCTGAAGAAAACAAGACACTGTTGTATAATACTTGGTGCAAATTTGATGATGTTTATTGCTGTCTGTCTTTTGAGAGCTGGAAATGGAGGAGATGCAAAGATGTGGGAGAAGAAGCAAAGATAGGAGGAGTTTTTAGGTGAGGAACCTGTGGCTTATATAGAAACTGGGAGAAAATGACGCAGGAACCAAAGTTAAAGTTTAGGTAAACTGATAACATTTCAGGTGGCTTTTGAAAGGAAGAGTTGGTGCAAATACAGAAGCCATGGGGAAAAGTCCTGAGGAGTCATGTAAGCATGAAAGTCATCAAAGTGTCTTTCAAAGCAAAAACATTGAATTCAGCTCATCAACACCAATAAATGTAATTCATGAATCAGTAAATTACTTCTAAACGTTTCTTTTAGAAATGAACAAGGATGTGGAAAGCTCACTAAGGATGGAAGGGAGGTAACAAGTTCTGTAGTTTCTCCATCATAGTCATTGATGTATGGTAATGTTGAGATAGCACACATCAGTAGTGACCTTTTCCATGTGCATATAGTACAGTGCCATCTTTTTCTAACGTCCTTCCTAGAGGAACAGCAGGAGAGAAGACTGTATGTCCATCTGTATTGCTGCAGTCTGCCCAGTGCAGTGGGATTCCTCTTCTTGCTCTTCATTTGCTGACCATGTTTCACTTGATCCCAATCCTGAGGAATGAAAGACAAAATTTGAAAATACTTACATTGTCTGATAAATGAGTGATCATGAAACTGCACAACTGACACTATTTTGTTTCAAGAAGTAATCTTTTCAATCATACAATTCCCTGTCAAGTAAAGCTTGCTGTGGCTGTTGTTATGTTGTCAAAGCTCCTGCTTCATTAGAAAAATCTTTCTGAATGATAATTGCATGGATGACTGAAGACTTTGGGACTGAAGCCTAAAGTATTCTCAAGACAGGTTGGCAGTTGGAGGCTGTGTGCAAATTTATTTTGAAGCCTTGCACATGTACAGAATACCAAAAGCATTTGTGTTTTAAAAAATCTGTTCACTTTTAATGGATGAGAATATTCTTGACTCATTTTGAAAGGTGAGACCAATAATGCCTACTACTTGGCATTTATTTTTAGAACATTTTTGTTGCATTTTTTCAGGCTATTTCAAATCTTGAAGATATTTTTCCAATTGGTGGTGACCTGTGTATTTTGAGAGCTTACAACATTTTAAATCATTCTTAACACCTGTTCCTCTTGTGAAGTTGAGTGGTGTTTGACCCTAGTAGCAATGGCAGAATTCAAGATTTATGCATTAAATTGTGGTTTTGCTCTACTGCAGTGGTTATCAACTTGTGCTATGGAATCCCTTCTAATTTATTGCTATGGGAAAAGTCATGGCTCTGAAGAGTTTTCCTGGCAGGCATTGCAATGAATATACCACATAAAGGCATAAATAATGCAAGAAATTTGATGCTACATTGTTGAGCAGTTGTAAAGTGAAATTGAGCTGTTGGTGATGGGGATGGCTAAACCCCACCTCTCCTCACAGTGGATGGTTTTTCCTGGGATCCCAAGTGCAATGAATATTCTGAGTCTTGTGAGAGGGCATATACTGGGTTTTCTCTTGCCATGATTGTGTAAGCTCATCTATGGAAACCATGGAGGTTCTGGTACTTCCTTTACCTAAAAGGGAATAAATTCTTCCTCTGTAACATTTCCCATTGTTTCTGTTTTCTTTGCAGGGCAGAAGAGGTGCCTGCAGCTCAGCAACCCGCAAAACCACAGGGACAAGCCAATGGAACAGGTGAGCTTGGTCAGATCTCTAACAGCACTTCAGTTCAGCTGGATTTTTTTCTTGGTGTTTTTTTTGTTGTTGTTGTTGTTGTGTGTTGGGGTTTTGTTTGTTTCTTTGTTTTTTGTGGGGTTGTTTTTTTTTTTTGATCCTTAGAAGAACAAATCTTGCTTCTGAAGAAGCTGAATATGAATGACAATTCAAGTAACTTCTCTCCTTCTAGGTGATTCTGCATTTACTTTTTGTAGTTGACTTTGCATAACTGAGCAAGGAATTTATTGTGTATTGTAAGGCCTTTAGGTATGTAATGGAACCTGTTGGCTCACTTCATCATTCTCGCATGCCTTGGTAATCCTTGACTTACCGGAAAATAGGTGTAATACACAGAAAAAATATTCTGTTTTGTTCTCAATTGCAGAAGTTCTGTTATGCCACTAACCATATTACTACTTCCTTCCTCTAAAAGAAGAGATATTCTGGAAAAGGAGTAAGCTTAAGAGTTATTAATTTTTTGGACCCCTACACTGTCATCTACATTTCTCAAGCTGATGCTTATTATGAATTCAATAATGTACTGATGTCTGAAAGAACGAAGGCAACAGTCAAATTCTCAGTCTTTCAGTACACTTTTACTTTCCTTTCTACAGCTTGTGTTTGAGACTTAGGCTTTTAAATCTGTAGACTAAATCTGAAATTTCCCCTCCTGTACTTCCATAGTGTCAATGCTTTCTGTTGCGTGAACTACAACCTGACATTTTTTTTCCCTTGTCAAAATTTCTTTCTCAGTACTTTCTGAAGTATTGGTGTGTAGGAAGTTACTTCATATTTTTATTCTCAAATGGAAGTGTTGTCTCAGCTGTAAACAGTCACTAGATTCCTTGTTTTTCTAGATTAATAAATAGTTTGATTCTATTTTCTGAGCACCAGTGACTTTTTCTCATGAGCTTAAATGCATCATTTTGGCTGTTGTAACTGGCTGATTAATCTTCCATGCCTCTGTTTAATCATATATTAATTTCATGGAGTTCTGTACTAAATTTGGTCCTGGAGTAATTATGACCAGTATCCTCTTTGTGACATTGCTGTATTGAGCTAAGTTTCCAAATAGTCTATCTGTTCCTTCTAGACTACAATTTTGTGAGTTACAGGTGATTGGTTTGTTCTCACTTGCCATACCTTAAGGCTTTTACCCTGATATTATTTACGTATACCCCTATATTATGTATATTTTTCCACTGAAACTGACATTCAGAAAGTGTGCATCACTTCATTATTTTTCTGTGTAAGACTTCCCAGGTAGTATTATGACTGTATATTCCATATACAGAAAGGCATATGGCTTATACAGCATAATTTCTGAAGGCTGACTTTTGTAAAAAAAAAAAACAAAAAACTGCATTTTTTTTGTATAGCTCTATAAAGATACACACACAGAGTCTTTATAAACTATCATTGGTAGGAAAGTGGAAGTAAAAATGCCTCTAGCAGAATCTTGCTTTTGTTTCCACCTCCCTTTCCTGTGAAGACCCTGTGGCTGCAAGGTGGTTTTCCACCTTTCTGCTCAGGAGTGTTTTGGTTTGCACTTGCTTTTCACAAGGTGACCCTTCAGCACAACAGGGAGCACTGAGATTTACGTCAGTCTTTTGTTTACAGAAATCTCTTAACCAGAAAATGTTTTTACTCTGTTTGTTAAAAAATTATTGTTTGTTAGGATGTTTTACTCTTTGTACTTTGGGTGATAAGATGCTTCCATGTACTGTCCTAAGAGCAGTGCAGGAGCCACCTTTAGTCTTATTTTACCAATTTAATGCAGTTGGGGGTCCTGTGCAATGTCAGAAGTAAATTGCAAATTTCAGCAAAGGGTGTTGGTGAAAGGGACGGGGGAGCTGTACAGAGTGTGCTTCCCAACAAAGCCTGGTGTGTGGGGACAGGGGCTGGCATTGGATAAAGATGTCTTCTAGCATTATCCTGATGCTTAGTGCTTCTCTTTTGTAGATAAGAGTAGCCACACAGTCTCTTCAAGACTCCAAAAGTGGTTTTTAGACAAATTTGGGGAGTATGTTGAAGACTTCAGATTTCAGCCAGAAGAGAATACAGTGGAAGCAGAAGAGCCACTTAGTGCTAGAAGGTAAATCCCTAATGTCATTGTGGCAAATTGTTGTTGCCTTTACAAGTTGCCTTTTTTCTCACTCTTTTTTTCTTTTTAACTAATCTTTTGTATGGTTTGAGAAGTGTTTCAATAACAAGAACACCAAAAGTACGGGACTGCCTCAGAAGTTTTGTGACTGCTTTGCACAAAACATGAGATTTTAAGTTTATCCGATGTCTGAAATAAAATAAGATTTGTATTGTTTACCAGGTTTTGTCATATGCCTCCCAGAAACTGTGAACAAAGTCCTAGATAGGCTGGAGAGCTTTTAAATTTCAGTTTTCAGTCTGATGCAAGGTAGACTGTATTAGTTACTAGAAACATATTTTGTAACAGGCAAGAATGAAGCTTTGCACACATATAGTTTTGAACTGTGAAGAGTATTTCAGGAATCAAATGTACACAAGTGTGCATTAGTTGTCTGTTTAACAAGTTGCTTTTATCTATTATTTTTCAGGTTGACTGAAAATATGAGAAGATTAAGTAAGTACTTAGCAGTATTTTTATTTGTTGTATTTGTTCTGGTTTCATTTGGGAGAGTACTTGTGACTTCTCGTCAGTGGTGTACATGCATTGCCTTCAGAATACCTTTTAAAGAACAGTATTAAACTTAAGCTTTGGGTGGTTCTTAACTTCCATTAGGTTAGCCACAAAATCTAGATCCCTGTTGTCTGAGGAGCCTGACTTGGAGCTCTCCAGAACATTGCTGTCACCAGTGATTTCCAAGTCTTGATCTTCTCTGTGGGCTTGGTGTAGGCTGCTGGAGCAGATCAGATGGAAGCAGCACTCGAGTCCATGAGCTCTTCCAGCACCTTGGGTGTGCCCTTCCACTTACTTCATCTGCTGCTTTGGTTGTGCTGCTGATGCTTGAGGAAATCTAGTGCTAGTTGCTTAATTCCTTCACATAGGAGGTGTGTTTAGGACAGCTGAGTCCCAAGCCAAACAAACTATGACAGCAAGTCAGAGGCCCTCTTGAAGAAAGGCTTGAAAAGTTGTGAGTTCTACTGCAAAAGAGAGTGAGAACTTCTGAGACTGTCTGTGCAGGAGGTATCATCATTCTCGTCAGGAAAGGCAAAACTGGTATGGTCCAGCAGAGAAAGCCAAGGTGGTCTTGCAGCAGCCCTCTCCTGTTCCTTTGAGTTCCCTAGCTAGTTTGCCCAAATAGTGAAACAGCATGGAGAAGGGTAAAGGATAAGAGGGTTTTGGGGAGCTGAGGAAGAGCTCCTCTTCCTGGCTGGGTGTGTCTGTGTGTGGGCCTCTCCCAGCACAGGCCAGTCTCCCATGCACTGACAGCAAGACCAAAGGTCTGCAGAGGTGGGAGACTTCTTCAGGGAGTCATCTGCTGGCTTGCTTGGCTTAGGAAGGGTAAGCAGCAAAGTGTGGGTAGAGAGTCCTGCTGAGATCCAGACAAGAGATCTAGCCTGGCTTTAATCTAGCTGGTGAAGCAGCAGCAAGGGAGGGAAGGGCTCTGGATGTTGTCTGCCTAGACTGTAAAAAGCCTTTGATGCTGTTTCCCACAGCATTCTCCTGAAGAAAGTGGCTTGGACAGGTGTGTGCTTTGCTGGGTGATGGCCAGGCCCAGAGAGGTGGGGGGGTGGAGCTGCATCCACCTGGTCACAAGTGGTGTTCCCCAGGGCTCAGTATTGGGGTCTGTCCTGTTTAATACCTTTAACAATGATCTGGACAGCAGGATGGAGTGCTCCCTGTCAGTCTGCAGATGACACCAGGTTGGATAGGAGTGTTGATCTGACGGTGGGTAGGAAGGCTTTGCAGAGAAAGTCATTTAGGGACATGGTTTAGTAGTGGATTTGGCAGTGCAGGGTTAATGGCTGAACTCAATGATGATCCTAAAGGTCTTTTCCCACCTAAATGATTCTGTGATTCAGAGTTGTTCCTTGGTGGCTTGTAATTCAGTCAAGTTAATGTGCATTGTTTTACAGTGAGACAAACTGACTGTACAGTGATCTTTGGGGTAGTTATGAACATGGCTGAGAACAAGCTGCTTTTAGCATCCAGGGTACCCTTATAAAGGATGTTGATATTTTTTCCTTTGTTTATACTTAAGAGTTTAGACATAATCTTTGTCTTGGGTAACACTTTAGTTTTTGGAAGTGCATTCTTTAATTGTTCAGTTACATTGGTGGGTTTATTTTTTTTTAATTTGGATAAACCTTTTTATCATTACATGTTATGAATATTCCTATAGTTTTCTAATTTGATTTTTTTTTGTAATTTACAAATGATTTAACCACTGCCATCTAATTCTAACATTGTGTTTTTCTCAACTTCCATTTAGAGAGAGGTGCCAAACCTGTTACAAATTTTGTGAAGAATCTTTCTGCCTTATTAGACTGGTATTCTATCTACACTTCTGCTATTGCCTTTATTGTAAGTTATCCTACTCCTCCGGGAGTAGTAAGAACTTGAAAAAATACACTATTTGCTGAAATTCGTTGAAACTGCCATATCTGAGTAGGGTTGTGCTACAGTTCAAGTGAAATCAAATAGTGTAATTTCATTTGACACAAAATACCAGTAGTGCTCACTTCCGTTAGGTATAAAAGCAGTTAAATTGTGTTTCCTGGGTCTCTTGTAGCATAGTTTGGTAATTGTTAAAATAACTTTGAACTATCTGGATACTGTTCACTCATTTCTTGTCTCCCAGTCCTGGTAATTCAATGGCTACTTCAGCCTCTGTGAAGTTTCTGCTTGTCTAGGGCTGGAATGCTGATAGTGGTTATGTTTGATGGGAAGCTGTTGTCTCCATCAGGGCTCTTTGCCATTTGTTAGGATCATACCGATGAGAGGCAAAATGCCTTGATTTCAGTAGGATTCAGTGTGCAAATATCAGGTCTGTGAGCTAAGTTCAAGCATTAGTATGCTATCTTAATGAGATTGGATGCTGCAAGGAGACATAAGTATCTTGCAAAGTTTTGATTTGTTTTCCTTCCTCCTATTGTTAATTAAATTATTTAAATTCTTTTGCTCATAGTGTATATGAAATGAATTTCTGTCAAAGGAATTACCAATAGCTGTGTGGTGAAAATGTCACACACCTTTTTGTTAAGTAATACCTCCCTGTAAGTTATAGGCCTTATGCTGTTTTGCATGGCACGGTTGAAGGAGTATTGAGGAGGAGACTTCCCTCCCAGGTCCCTCTGTCTGTCCCTTCTCCATATCTCCTGATTTTTCTCTTGCCTCACCTGGTAAGCCCATTGTTCAGATAAAAGCTGAAATAAGAAACTTGAACTGTTTTTTTTGAAAGCTTTGGGACCTGGGAGCCAGAGCAATGTTTCACTTTGGGGTTATCAGTGAAAACTCTAGTGTCTCTCACAGAGAGACTGTAGCCTCTGTTTTCAGAAGCTGGGAACAGAAAACCTTTTGAAGCTCTTTGTGTTTGTACTTTTTACGTAAAATAGAACCTATTTTCCTGCAATTCCTAAATTTTCCAAGTTTTGGTAAAACTTGGCATTTAATTGACCTGAAATAATAGAGTGAGAGTTTTTCCTGGTGCCCAGTGTGGGGGTAATTGCTATAACTCTTCTATGCCATGGCTTCTATGCCTTTGCTGACTGTATCATGGTCACGTAGCAGATTCACAGACTTGAGGGTTTGCCTCTTTTTTTTTCCTCCTACACCTTCAAGTAATTGTAGTGTTGAAAATACTCAATACTCTCTCAGAGGCAGCTGAGAACTAGTTAAGTCTCATCTCTGGAGATTGGGTTCTTTCTTAGCTTTGATTTTGCATTCCTGAGTGCAGGGCCATTGTTAGTCATGGAGTGGCTAAAATTTATTAATTTTTTTTTTTTTAATATGAGTTGCATGCAACAGCAGAGTGGGAAGTGGTATTTCATATAACTCACTGTGCCTCAGTTTGTAATCCACATCTCTGTTTTTTTCTTCTTAATCTGCAGATTTACATCAATGCTGTATGGCATGGCTGGGCCATTCCTATGTTCTTATTTTTAGCAATTTTGAGGTTATCCCTAAATTACCTCATAGCCAGGTATTTGCACAAATACTAGATTATTCTCTTAAGTAATGCTTTGTTTGAAAGATGTTTTGTTGTTCTTGCACTGAGTTGTAAACTGCTGCCTTTTCTAATATCGTGAGTTACATTTAACACAGTGAAATTCAAACTCAACTATTCTTAGTGTCATTGCTCAGTTTCTATAATCATTTAGTGATATTGGGAATTATCTTATCCTGGGGCTTGGGTTGTCATAAACAATGTTGGATGCTCTCAGACAAATCCCTCAGTACACTAAAATTCTGATATTTCTAATTCAGCAGTAATTTAGAGTACCTGAAGAACATCACCTTCAATATTAAAGCTTGCTGATTTCCCAGCAGAGAATGTTCACCTAGGCCTAAAATGGCATTTTTTCCTTTTTGCATAGCTCTTGACATACTTTGTCCAAATTATCTTCCATTTGTAAATTCAGTCTCTTCTGAAAATTAAGTCTGGGGGTTTTTTTAAATGCACCTTAAAATGGTGTACAGAACCTTAATGTAAAACAATGTTCTGACTTCTTAATTGATACTTTCTGTTTGACGTTGTATTCCCTGGAAATTGCTGGTAGCAAATAGGCTTCTGAATAAGTTGATATAATTTTCTTCACATGAAAAAGTAAGAGAAAAATATTCCTAATCCTTTATTACATGCACACCATTAACTTTTTTTGTAAAACCCACAAGCAGTGATTCTGTTTAGTATCTACTTAACTAATATTTTGAGTGCTGGCTGTTGTTGGCCACTTGTGCTTTTGTTATGTTGTGGGGTCTTTGTTAATTTGGGGATTATATGATTTATTTTTAAGCCATAAGTACTTATTGCAGAAAACTGCTTTTTAACCTTTTACAAATAATCCATGTTGATGGATGGAGTTCTTGCTCTCTTTAACTATGTCCATCATTTCTAGGGGTTGGAGAATACAGTGGAGCATTGTGCCTGAAGTTTCTGAACACATGGTAGGTCTTTGATCAGCTTCACCTGTACACCTGCAAAAGAAAATTGCTCCTTTAAACCTTCCTCTGTGTTTGTGTGGGTAGTTGGAAAGGAAGGAAGAGCAAGCTGCAAATGAAGACACTACATTTATTTTCTTTCTCTTGTAATTTAGAAGTCTTTACGAACAGCACTCTTAGGTTCAGATGCTTCACCCTAAAATATTCCAAACTTAAAACACATTTCTGAAATTAATTTTAATGTATCAGCTCGGGACAAATTAAGTCCTCCTGTGGGATCTTCAAGAAGTCTTGCATTCTGTTTTCTTTGAGAACATCAAGTCCATCTGTTAGTTTAGCATTGCCAGCCCCATCACTGGGTCCAGGTACATGTCCCTAAGTGACAGATCTAAGTGTCATTTAAACACTTTCAGGGATAGTGACTCCACTTCCCTGGGCAGCCTGTTTCAAGGTTTGACAACTCTTTTAATGAACAAATTTTTCTGACTAGCTAATCTACATCTCGCCTGGCAAAGTTTGAGGCCATTTCCTCTTGATCTGTCACTTGTTACCTGGGAGAGAAGGCTGACCCTCACCTCATTGCAACCTCCTTTCAGATAGTTGTAGAGAATAATAAAGTCTCCCCTGAGCCCCCCAAAGCATTGAAAACTAAAAACAGCCAGGATGAAAGACATAAAAAGTAGATCTGAAACAAGGGAGGAAAATGGTAAATGTAGAGACTATTAAAAGTGAGATGAGTATGGCAAAGAAAACATTCTTTGCATAGGGTCACCTTGTTCTGATAAGGTTTGTGAAATACGTTTTGTCTGAGCTGCACATCAATGGATTGTCTCTTTCTTGCCTAAGGAGAACCCAAAAGAGGACCTGACCGTGTCTGAGAAGTTTCAGCTTGTTCTGGACGTGGCTCAGAAGGCTCAGGTAACTGTGCTGCTCTCAGCTGCCTCCTTAGGAGCAAGGGGGTTTATAGTCCTGGTGCTCAAAGGAGGCACTTGGCACATGTTATGCAGCATGCAAAAACAAATGCTTCAAGAAGGAATACTTTCCTTGCAAAAGGAACTTTGCCTGTGAGCAGTGGAAGACTCAGTAAGATTCCTGAAAATTGCATCATGCTTCAGAGAATGGGGTGAGGTTCTCTGGCTGCAGCTTTGAGCAAGCTCCAGAGGGGAACAGAAGCAACTTCTCACAGTTTTCTACCTTATATATGCATATAAGCTTTCAACAATGTAGATTGTGTGGTGAATCTTAAAAATGTACTGGAGTGTGGATCCATATCCCAGATCTGCTTGTCATAAAACTGATGTAGGAGATTCTGTTCCGTTAAGATTTAGCTGAAGGCTGTGGTCTGTTTAGCTGTGTTAATTCAACAATTTGCACTGCATCTCTAAAATAGCATGTTTTAAAAAACTCCACCTCCTCCAAGCCTTGAAATCTGCTGGTGTTGGAGAGGCTGAAGGAAGGTTTTCTCCCAGTTCCCTGAGTTGGATGAGGTAGCAGCTGACTGACTGCACCATCCAGTTGAACTGCAGCCTTGTGCCATGCCTGATGATGTGCTGCTGTCAGAAGGGGTTTAACCTTCCCTTGCGAACTGTGAATGCTCAGCTCCTTCCTTCTGCTGGGGGCAGTGCATATGTTTATATGAACAACTTTGAAAATTTATTGGGAAGGTGAAATTTTCAGGTGCTCTGACAGTAAGGATTGGCCAGAGAATATGGCCTGAGTCCTGAGCAGAGGTTAGTTGCATCACCATTTGCTGGAATTACTTGAATCTGCTGTCTCCAATGGTTTGTTATAAAACCTGATAGTGGTCTGTTTCAAAGAAGCTAATAGTCTGGAATTTCAGCACTCAGAATGTGTGAAGACCTTCCATTTTGTTACCTTCTAACAGAAGATCTTTACTCTTAGATTAACAGCTTAATTTAAAATATTTGCAATAGTGTAAATGCTTTCCAGTCATGACAGTGGGAGCAAACAGTTTCTTGTTCGATCACAGAGCAAGGTTAAATGAGATGGAAGTCATCAAGTATTTCTATTCTGTTCTGTATTTACAGTTGTGAGGTGTATTAATGGACAAAAATTAGTTTAAAAAAGCCCACTTCTGGGAATTGCTTACCATCAAAGTCAGAAAGCTATTTGTTTTCATTATGTGGACAAACCACCCCAAAACAATGCAGGACTTGGTTTTAATTCTCTTGCTTTTTATGTAGAACCTTTTCGGCAAGATGGCAGACATACTGGAAAAATTCAAAAAGTGAGTTATCTGACATCAGATTTTCTTCCCTTTTAAAACAAAACCTGACCAATATCTGTAACACTGCTAATAAAATTTTACTTCTTTTTTGTTTTCAGCTTATTCATGTGGGTCCAGCCAGAAATAACACAGAAGCTCTACATTGCTCTATGGGCAGCTTTTATTGCATCCTGCTTTTTGCCCTACAGGATTCTTGGGCTTGCATTGGGTAAACACAATAAATAATTCACCTATTACAGTCTAGACTTAATGGTTAAAACTTACATGATCTTTAGAGGGAGAATTTTAGAGTTTAAGAGAGAAAACCTGCATTAATAAATCATGCAGTGTTTTAAAGTATTTTCATTGTGCTTGGCATCATTTGTCATGACCATTTTGGAAACCATCTCAGTGTATAATAGAAAAAGACTAGATAATGCTTTTGCTTCTTGAAGAGGAGAGGTCTATGATGAGCTGTTAGGAGAACTTCTCAGATTGTTAGCAGTAAGGCTTCTGGAAAATCCTACATGTTGAGGGTTTTTTGCTCATATATCCTTGTAAATGAAATATGTGGCATGCCACGGAAGGCATGAAAATGACAATGTAGGAAAAAAAAAAAGAAAGAATTAGTGGGATTTCTGGTAAAACTTGGAGGATGGGCTGGACAAAATGAACAGACTGCTGTGGGTCTGTAATAGATACTCAGTCTCAGCTGGGAATTGAGCAAAGGGTTCTCACTAGATCATGAAACTCTTTTTGGTAAGGTATGGTACTGGTAGTATAGTACAGAAGCCTGGTACTGTGAACCAAAACTCTCTTTTTTTTTCATTAAAGTAATGATATAATCAAATGGGTATTACTTTTAGTGGCACTGAACTTCAAATTTTGTTAGCTTGAACATAAATGTAGGTTTGCTTGACACAACAATTGAATTTAGATGTGTGAGGAGTAATTGTTTTACTCTGACTCTTAGGAGATCTGAATTGCACTCAGTAAATTTTTGAGAGCATATTTTAAGCCCATTTTGAATGGCAGAATGCAAGGAAATAACTTGTATAAGATAGGAGTTGGGACTGGAAGACAGAGTTTTATGTAGTACATGAGAGCCCTCTGTTGCCGTTAAAATTCTTGCAGGAGCTACATAGTTGAATGCTCTGGTGTGTTTTTTTGTTTTGGTAGTATATCATGTCTTCAGAGTGCTTCTGGTAATAAGGAACATATGTTTGAATTATTCAAATGTTCTTCTGCATAACAGTGGCTATGTAAATGTTTAAAAGAACTGGGGATGGGAAGGAAAGAAAAAAAAATCTGGTGTTAGAAGAAGAATCAAAATAGTAAACCCAGGAGAATGGTTTTTACACTGTGAGTAAATATACAGAATTTGATTTCATTTGTGAACTTTGAAAAATATGATCAAAACAGTGATGTTCTTAATGCCTCTTCAGCATTCAAACTGAAGTGACCTTTTTTTCAGGAGTTTATGCTGGAATCAAGTTTTTCCTGATTGATTTTATCTTCAAACGATGCCCCAGACTAAGAGCTAAGTATGACACTCCTTATATCATCTGGATAAGTCTCCTGACAGATCCTCAGCTCAAAGAAAGATCTAATGCTACAGTGTCGAGACGGGTAAGGGTAATGAATCTTTCTGTCCCTATGTTCTCAGCCTCTGAAAATCAGATCCCCTTCTCCCTTTTCCTTTTCTCCAGTGACTAGAGCACATTAAAGAGAAGGTTAATTAAATCCTTACAATCAATGTTAGTTGATTGTAATATCCATTTTTTATTATTTTCAAGATTCATGGTTCTTGTATGGATTCTGTTTCTTGTATGAAAGGAATCAGTTATCAAAAATGTCTGTGTATAGATAAACTGTGAATCATGAAGCCAAACACACAAATATAACACCATCCATATTCATATCAATTTCTTTAACATACATGATGTGTAATTCTGTTATCAAATGCAGTCTTTTTGTATCTACTTTCTCTAGATGTTCTTTTTCAGTGGAAATTCACATACTTAGGTAAATTGAAGTACAGTTAGTTAAAAAATAGATAAAGGCTGGAGTATAATATGCGTCTTACTAATGTAATAGTCATTAACAAATGTAATAAGGTAGTTTACATATTTAGACATTATGTCTCATGATTATTTGTGTTAGGTGACCTTTTAGCATAATAGTGATAAATGACTTCACCATGTTCATACTCTAACAGTACATTTTCTTTTTGTTAAAATGTCATAGTTAAATCACTAAGTGTTGTGTTTTGTGCATCTTGGTAAACTGTTTTGGTGCCTGACATGGTCACTGAGTCAGGGTTTTCCATATCCCTGGATTTGTCGCTGTTTATTAGTTTAAAAACTAAATTAATATTTGTGGTAAATCTTTAGTCTAATCCCATTTTAGCATTTGCTTAGTGCCTCTTAGCACAATATCTTATTGTATTCATAGAGTTTCTGACTACTGTCTGAAATGCACAGTACTGAGCAGTAATTCAGCCTGGGTGTACAACTGGAGAGCAACAGGGATAAGCACATGAACCCTCATTGTTAAGAGGAAGTCTGGGGCTTGAGGGGTGGTTGGGCAGAGGGTGGTAAAATAACTGCAGCACAATTGAGTATTTCAGAAGGAAGTGGACAAGGACAGTCTGTTACAGAAAGTGAGTCTTCTGTTCCTGTTTTACAAGGAATGAGATGAGTAAATAAGCACTTGGATGAAGCCATCCATGGCCTGTATTTCTCTTGCTTGCAGAGGATGATCTTAAAAGCTTCTGTGCTTCTCACACTTACAGGTTATCTTTCACATACTATGGTAGTTGTGACATCATCTTGCTAGGCCTCTCTAATCTGCCTTAGAGGTGGAAAGATTCTGAATTGCTGAACTTGAGTCCATCAGCTTAGAGACTTTTGACTTTTCTTCATGGCTTTAGTTTTGCAAGTAGAGACAGGGTTTTTGTACTGCCGGGTCTGGCTTGGTGGCCTTGGCCTGTCTTCCTGGAAAGGATGTGCAGGACTGCATTACCTGCTTCCAGAAGTCTTTGAAAACATTAACTTGATCTCGGTAATTTTAGAGAAACTTTCTTATCCCTTGAGAGGTTTCTGCAAACCTCATAGTATGAAAAATAGATTTATGCACTAAAAGGTAAAAATCAGAGAGTTTTTCATTTTTTATAGAAAAGGCAGAGCCCAAAAGCATGTAGTCCCAGCATGTGTGCACTTGCTTCAGCTTCTTATCATTAAACAGCATACAAGACAGAGTAAACTTAGACACAATGCAATATTAATTGCCTGTACCACCACTCTGACCTTGTGTCCTTAGAGAACAGTCCTGACTGCAGTATCTGATGGGTAAAGGTTGTATGTCAAAAGCTGATGACAGATCAAGTGAAAAGGAGCACCTCCAGGTTGCTGGTGACGTTTTTAGACAATCAGGACTCTTCCAGCATTACAAATCCAATCACTTCCAGTTAGATTTAAGGTTTATCAAAATACTTTTCGCTTAGTAATTGACCATTGGTTGTCTCAAGCCTGAGTGGCAAGAGGAAACATTTGCATATGTTAGGACTAGAAGGGCAGAACTAATCACATTTTCAGCTACCAGAGGGGTAAGGTACTGAAATTCAAACTCCATTTTTTTAATCCCTATGTGTAATAGGTAGGTAGGAAGTAGTGTAGCAGAGAGCAGAAATAGTCCTTATACCAGCACTAAAAGCATTAGACCTCTTGCTTTGATCATTTTTATGTTTTGAGCCATGGGGCTTCACCTGGTTGTGTGCATGTCCAGCCAAATAGTTTGTCTAAAAAGGCCTTCAGAAAATTCTTTTCATGTTTAGTTGCACACAGATTGTTGAATAGGCTGTTATTTTCCTTGGTTCCAGGGACTCAGC
The DNA here is from genome assembly GCA_013400275.1 of Rhadina sibilatrix. Classification (NCBI taxonomy): domain Eukaryota; kingdom Metazoa; phylum Chordata; class Aves; order Passeriformes; family Phylloscopidae; genus Rhadina; species Rhadina sibilatrix. Next base: position 27,212 of record VWYO01014372.1, on the reverse strand, counting down.
ACCACAGAAGTCAGGCAGTATTAGCTACCATCAGCCATTTGCTTTCCATGTTAACTTTATTTTTTCCCCCTGAGTCATCATTGTCTTACAGGTACCCTAAAAAGGTGGATGGCATATGCCCTCTGCTGTGCCCATTTTGTCAGTCTGGTTTCTAGTTAGCAATTGCAGTTCACACATTTTCATTTGCTTTGGATTTCTTTTCTTAGCATGTAAATCCTGTGAAGTGTTGAGTGCTGCCAATTTAGTGCAAAGTAACAAAAAATGCAGCTGAAGGCTGGTTGGCCTTCAGCAGCATTGGGCCTTTACAGAAGATGAGCTTCATCCTGAACTTCCATGTTGTCAGTTTGCCAATTATTTAACTGCATGTGCATGGTAGGGCTGACAACAGAGCTGCTAGTGCCAGCTTTTGGAATTATGTGGTGCCCCACCAGGATGAGCATGAAAGTGCAGGTGAACTTTCCAAAAGAAACTGCCTGCTGCCCTTCCAGAAGCAAGGCTTGTTGCCAGGGCAGTCTCCAGTGGTTAAGGAGCTGTGTTTAAAAGTAGATTGTACTCAAGTATTTTGTTTTCAGGAACTCCATACTACTTTTTCCCTCCCAAGGATGCTGACAACCATTCAGATTTTGTTTTATGTGTCAACACTCAAAATTCAGTGCAACTTCAAAGCACAGGAAAGATCAATGGTTCTAATGCAACCTGAATAAATTGAACTGGTGTGCTCTAACCACTCATAACTCTTTTTTAATTGCATTCATTGTGTGTAGTCTCTTGGTTTGTGAGCAAGATCTTGCAGTGCCATTCAGTTCATGTTTTATTCTGTGTATTATACTGTTAAATAGATTTCACTTTTTTTCTTTTGTCACTGTCACATTTGTGTTGTTTGTTTCTTTTCCTGCTAGCTGTCAGGGCATGAAAAGGTATGGATCAGTGTGGAAAACTTCCTTTCATTTTCAGCATTTGTATTCATAATGAGCTTATGCAGTTCTGTGTGGCTTTTTTTCCCCTCTTTTCTTTCTAAACTTCTTTTGTTCAGTAATCCTTTGTTTATCTCTTGAAGACAAACCAAGTACTGATAATATATTGTCTGTTAGTGGTCCCACTAGTTACAATAATTGGAGCTGTTTGCAGTGACTTAGCTGTATCTAATGAGACATAGCCTGTACTGTAGAAAAATGGTAGATAGGTGCATTTAGCACCATGTGCTTCACCCCAGCAAAGTGTGTCCATCAAAGGGCAGCACTTTGGAAGGATATGTTCAGGTACCATATTAGATAGAGGCTTGTGCTCTAGCAGCAGCAGAGTACAGTATGCCAAAGCTGATTTAATGAAAATTGTTGCATTATAGATATATATATATATATATATATATATTTTTTTTTTTTTTAGAAAGCGTAGTTAGCTAAATTATTTTTGAGAGTGTAGCAGCTTAAATGTTGCTACTCAGATTTTGGAATCGTGTTTCTTTTTCTGCAGCTTCAAACAGCAGCCTCCAGGAGTTATGTGGGCTCAAGTGCCCCAACTGGAATAAGCAAAGATGAAGACACAAGTCGTTTTCATACCACCAAGAGAGGAAATTTCCATGAAGTTTTTAACCTATCAGAGAATGAACGTCCTTTGCCAGGTATGATGCCGCAGGAAGGCTACATTAGGAAAATATTTTGTAAAAAGCCAAGGATAGTTTAAAGTTGAATTCCTTTTCTGTGCATTGTATAGGTGTAAGCTTTTGATTTAAAAGTTTTGCTTTAAATTAGGATGAACGGAGTTGGTCTCCTTATTCCATATCCTTGCAGCTCTTTGAAAGAGTGCACCACCTGGTGTGCCTTTTATGGTTATGCAAATCCAGTAGTCAAGTTAAAGGGAATAATTGTGTGGGGGATTTTTATTTTGTTTTCCCAAAATGAGTGTTAAAACAGATGTTTACACTGTCTAGAACATCTGACTTGGGCTTTTCTTTCTAACCACTTTCTGTTTTAGGTATCTGAAGTTTAATATTTAGTGTTTTCTATTGTATAAGGAGACTGTTGGGGATAGTGCCAGTTTCTTTTTTTTTTCTTAAAGTAAGGTTTCTTGTTATGACTTTTTCAGTGTGTGAAAATGGCTGGCGCTGTTGCTTGATCAACAGAGACCGGAAGATGCCTACAGACTACATCAGGAACGGGGTTCTTTATGTCACAGAAAAGTGAGTCATTGCCTGCCACACATTTCTTAGGAGGGAAATTCAAGGCACTGAAGCATTTGAATCTAAAAATGATCCTTCAATAGTGTTTTGAAACAGGAATGCCATTTCAAGGTGCTTTGCAACCTCAGGGAGGCATCATAGGAGAGGGAGAGCTGAACCTGGTGTGTGGCTACGCTTAACAGATGAGATTTATCTTGGAAAGGCTTGCATAGGAATGCAAAGTAGCTCTAGACAGTTGTTCCTAGCTGCAGTTCTTGATGAGGATAACATTCTAACTGTATAGATACTGGAAAAGAAACCTAAAACCTAAGTGTACTGTGAAAATTGTGCTCAGCAGCTATTTGACAAATATTCCTAGTTTGGGGTTTTTCTTAAGCAAGCTGGATGTATGGTTTCCTTGAAATGACAGCAACAGAAAAGAAAACTGAATATTAAGCCTTGATTTCAAATTTTTATGGATGAGGGGTTGTTTTTTTTTAAATTTCCTTACTTACCTCCCAGCCTCCCAGGACTGAATAACTATGGTTGTTACTGTTTGGGTCTTGCACTGAAGTTCCTTTGGAGTGTAATGAAAGGAAGTAAAGCTCATCTGTATGCAATGTCACCTAGTGATGGAGGCCACTCTCCAGTGTTTAGAAATCTGAGCTTTTGTCTGCAGCACAATAACATGAAACTAACACAGTGTTTTTCATTAATCTTCTTTTAGGATGGTGAAAGATGTATAAGCCTTTTGAGATTTGGTGTTTCAGCTGTTTAAGGATATACGTCCCTTGTGTGTCTTTAAAATGCGTGTCAGGTTTAACCATTCAGTGCAGTAATATAAATACAAGAATTTTTTTTGTGTGTATGCATACTGTATTTTCTGGGCTTTCAGACACCAGCCAGTTGGTAGAATTTATAAATGTTTGCAATAAATTAGAAGCCATAACTGAACTTAATGTCTTTCTTTTATTTTGAAAGTTATTTTAACCTGTGAGATTTCAAACTTCGGAAGAGACAAGAGGATATATGAGAAGTTTATTTTAAAACACTTTATCAAAATGAGCATTTTCTTTTTATGTTTTCAGCTACTTGTGCTTTGAAAGCTCAAAATCTGGCTCATCAAAAAGAAATAAAGTTATAAAGCTGTCGGACATAACAGATATTCAGAAGGTAAGTCTGGTTGGTGTTGTAAATAGGGGAGAAAACTGATTTTCTCTTCAGCTAGTCATGTTTTGCATTTGTGCTTTTGTTATTTTGAAAAAGCATGCCGTTGATAATTTGTATAAGTGAAATGTAATTCTTTGATTATGAATGTTTCCCAGAACTGCTTTTTTGGACTCAGCACAAACAAACTTGCTGTGAGCATGAAGATAAACTAGTTTACTAAACCCATATACTCCTGCATTTTCTTTTAAATTAAAGTTATGTTGTTTACTAACTCCAGTTGACCCGAGCTCTGCAGGCCTTTAGATCTATTGGTAGCAGGAATTGTGTGTTACTAACTTCAGTCTGGGTGTGGATATTGATAGATGCACCATCTTAAAAGTAGTGCCTCAGAGGGAGGCAGGATTGTTGTGACTGAAGAAAGGTATATCATTAGAACAGCCAGACTGGGATGGGCTGCAGTTTCATCTAGTTGGGACCCATCAGTAACAGAGGCAGTGGAAGGTTGGCAGAATAGAAAGGGCAATGTTGTACTTCCTCTGGTTGAGGTTTATCAGCCTGTGGTTACTAATGGCTTTACTGGTGCCTTGCATCACTCTCTGTGACCTTTAACATCACTTTTTGTTACCCTTTCTGAACTTGTCCTCATCTTGAACACAGACACACCTGCTTTCTGCTGCGTCCTGTACCACAGATTAAATCATGTTGAGCAAAGAAACACCTCAGCCTGGTGTCTACCACTGCATAAGTACCTCCAGACTTTCAAATTAATTCCTTCTATTTCTATGACATGTCTGTAAAGCAGACAGCTTATGCTCAAATTATACATTCCTCCTGGAATTAATAATTCATATTAATGGATTTCAAACATCATGCTTCAAGTAATGCTGATTTGTTGTTCAGTAGGCCTTTACTGCCATAAAGTTTCTTTTGCATCTGTGTAGTGTTTTTAATGAAGATGAGACAGGGATCATGCAGTCAAGCATAAAATGTACTGTCTCTGGTTTTATTGGGAGGTGGGAAACCCATGTCTGACTTGAACGTCTTTCTCCCTGTGAATACTCCCAGGTTCATCTAACTCTTTTCCTTCTTATCTTTATGGACTTTCTAAAAAAACAAGCAAGCAGTCCATGCATGGCACTGGGTGCTGTGATGTAGTTGGTGTGGTGTTTGGTCAAAGGTGGGAGCTCTTTTTCAACCTTAATGATGCTACGACTCTGTGATGCCCAGTTTTCTATCTGATTTTGGAAAATAAGCTTTTTCTGATCTACTTGCTGTTCCTCCAAAGAGTGGTGGAAGTCACCTGTAGGGGAAGCTGTGGGCAATTGTTCAGTACAGAAGATATCTTACGTCTTTGTGTGTCTTTGTTTTTTAGTATAAAGTGCTCTCTGTTCTCCCGGGATCAGGGATGGGTATTGCTGTATCAACACCATCTACACAGAAAGTAAGTAGCTGGCTGTATCTGGATTGCCATGTTGGATTTCTTACCCTTCTTTTCCTTCTCTGGTTAGCACCAGCATAAAGGCTTTTTTATCCCCTTATGCCAGTGTCTGGCTTTTTTTCTTTTTTTAAAAAATTCACTTGTCTATTATTCAGTATGTTTGTCCTTAGAATTTTAATAAATATTCAGCTTGTTCTACTGCATCTGGAGTGTTTTAACACTTCAGAAAGATTTTCCCCAGCATCCTACATGAGAAGCATGTGGTCTGCTATGTGCTCTGAAACAAAAAGCTGTTGGCTTGAGAGTGTCCATGGGGAGGAGGCTTTGAGGTGAGAGGGCCTGACCCTCAGATGAAGTTTTTAAGGAAGTGAAAAGTATTAGAAAATAAGACACATAGTCAAGGATTTAGTAGGGAAAAGGATTATTTTGTCTTTATCAATGCATTTCTAGTACAATTAATCTGTTCCTAGTGACTTGACAAAAATATACCTAGAGGAAATTATTTTTCTTTGTGGTCTGACATGATGTTGTTTTTTTCTATCCTTTAGCCTTTGGTGTTTGGTGCCATGGTACACAGAGATGAAGCTTTTGAGACAATTTTCAGCCAATATGTGAAAATAACATCTGCATCATCCAGCAGCGAAAGCTAGTGTCTTGGAAGAGCTAAAGGAAACTTTCTTACTGTATGACTTGGTAGTGAAAAAAATGAACATCCTCATCTATTTTGCAATAATTTTTCTTGTCTGGTGGTTTATATTCTATCTGTTACATAAACCAAGTGTATTTTATATATGCCTTCATGTTTGTTTTTAAGGTTTTTGTAAAAAAGACAAAAAAAAACCAAATGAAAACAGTGAAAGTGCTATCATCACTATTAGCCTTGCACATTAAGCACTTTTAATGTTTATTTACTGACATTAAAAGCTGGGAAGATGCTTGGAGACCTAACTATATAAGAGATTGATCCCTTTATCTCCACTGATGTCACTAGGGATACATTTGTCCCTTCATCTTAGTTGTTTTTCACTGCAGCAGCCTGAAGTCTCCTTCTTCAGCTTGGAGTTTTTAATTGGGACCTTTATTAAAACTGATGGCAACACCAAGGAAGTATTAACTTCTTAGTATTTCCATATGTACAATTGCATTTAAAATAACTCCTCCTTGCTAATTTTTGCATTGCAGGAGAATGTTTTACTGGTTTGGTTAACTTCAGTTTTTCCTGAGTAGAGATGTTTAAATTACTTGTACAGTGAATTGGAGGAAAAAGTTTGTAACTATATCTTCCTTAACTCATTAACCAAAGTAAGAGGAAGGAAGGCAGGCAGATACTTTTTATAAAAGAGGGCACCAAAATGTTGTTCCTAAAATGTTAGGCATCTTATAATTATATTTCTATAGGTACTTGTCCTAGAAGGGCTCAGCTGTTGTACATGTTGCATGTACAAGGCATTTGTATGTTAATGCATTAAAGACTTGAAGGCTTTTTGTGCTGGGGAGGTGGGAATAATTAAGCTAAACTCAGATATGACCTTTTTTAATTTGGCTTTTCTCTTGAGTTACCTTGTGATAAAAAAATAAAAATGCTGTAATGTAGCAGCTGAAAGCACTAGTTCCTCTCAAGGCATAATTTGAGGAGCGTTGGTGTGCTTCTGTCTTCCCCCTTGCAGAATTAAATTCTAGTAACAATTAAACTCAACTGCCAGGTAAAACAGGAAGGCTGCACTCCTCTGAACTCTCTCAGGCCTGTCTAGCAGCAAAGCACATATTGACCTTTGTCTTTAATATTAGAAAGCTTTTATACTCTGTATAATAGCACCCATCTGAGAGGTTTAGAACTTTATTTGCATTTTCATGAAAGCACAATAGGAGTTATGCCAGCCTTCCAGAGTGTCTTTTCCTTTGCTATGTCTTTTGAGTTGAGTGGTATGGATGTCTCCAGACATTATATGAATGGCTCTAAAAAAAAAGCAATGGAGATGCAAATTCTTATGTAAAAATGGTACTTAATTTCATGGGGTTTTTTTCCTCTGTTTTTTTAAACAGGGATTTCCTTTCTTTGTGAGGAAAGGGGTAAAATGAAGGAAGGAGAGGGGTAGCAAACACCAAAGGGTGTGTAACTCTCAGCACAGTTTTAAACTGAAGTATGTCAATAAATGCAGGAGTAATGAAGAAGGTGGAGGTCAAGCTGTACAAACCTTTAGTCTGTCCATGAAGAGGTAGGATATGAGAACTTAATACAAATTTTATATGAAGAAGTACTGTTGAATACCATAATTTGGTTGAGTATTGTAAAGTGAAACACTGATGGGTGTGCTCTGGGTGGAAATGTAAGCAAGGACTGGGTAGAAACCACTCTAATGGCTAAAATGCAATTTTTAAGTTCTCACTTCAGAGTAGCACTTGAACATGTCTCTACATGACCTGAAAAATGGGTGCATTTCTAACACCACCATTGGTATGCTGTAACTCAGGGCCTGGAAACTTCAAATATAAGTGAAGCTGGTGGGAAATTCATTTTGCCACCATTTAAAGTGGATGTAGCTTGACAGCTTGGTCATTATGGTTTCATAATCTTACGCATTCAGGTTATATGTAAAGTAAAAACTCTTGATCTTAAATTTTTCTCATCAAAACTACTTCAAAATCAGTTAAGATCTTTTTTGTAATTCCTACATATTATAATTTGGCTTTCCTTTCTAGAATCTTCCTTGAATAGCAAGTGTGGCTAAGAAATAGGCATTAAAATGGCTTAATGTTACATAAATCTTAATCAGATTCATTCATTTTGTCTTAAGAAAAAAAATCCCTTGGGTGTGTTTTAAGGTTATCCTTTTTTTTTTTTTTTAAGAAACAGAAAACTATATTTTTTACAGAGAGCATGCTCTTTTTCTTATTTTTGTATCATTTTTCAAGTGTAATTTATACCTTCACTCTGATCATAACAGCAGTTTCAGTAGGAAATCAGTGACTTCCACCTCTTACCTCCTCCCCCTCCCACCCTTCACTGGTTGACCCTCGTGTACAGGGTTGTCCTAGATTCTGGTTCCTGGAGGAGCTATAGGATCTATACCAATGGTGCCAGGACAATTAACTATACCTAGGCTTTGGAGAGGGAGAAAAGATAGCATTATCCTTTTCCCAGACTGAAATGCCTCATGTGTACAATATACTCTTAAAATTTATTTTCTGAACGAAGAAATTAGAAATGTCTTATAAAATCTAATGTGCTGATGTTTGAAATGAATCCACAGTTAACTGTGTGAACTTAAAAGTTAGCAATCCTTAAAGCAGCAAACCTAGTGCAAACTGCAATGCAACATTGGTTCTAATACAGAGAGAACAGACTGGATTTCTTCCTTTCTTTCTTTTTTTTTTTTTTAATAGAGTTGTAATATAATTGACAGACATATCTGTGTACATATTTTGCAAATCTCACTTTACATTGGGTTATCCGGTTTCCCTGCTGCTCAGCTGCTCCCCTGGTGTCTGTGACTTCAGAGACTGAAGTCAACCTTGGTGTGTTTACTCACACTCTTCTCCTGCTGCGCCCTCTCAGGTCTGGAGGGCAGGAGGGGATGGGCAATGAGTGAATGTATACTTGACTTGTGTAATTACACTGAAGCTCTCACCTTAAATTCCAATCTTCCTACTTGGTTTTGCAGTACAGCCTGGTGCACTTGAGAAACAGGCTGGGTCGGAACACTTAATGTAAAGTGCTTTAAATAGCTGAAAGTGATGTTCTTGTCATTGTCTGTCTGATTGCTGTTTATATTTGCAGTTCTGTTCATGTCTGTGGATGTCTGGATCATTCACGTCTAATTGGATTTAACTTCTTTAGAAGTTTGTTGGTTAGTTTGAGTCCCTTTTAAAGACAATGAAAAAGGGAGATGAAAACTGACTAATTCTTTATCACTGACCATTTAAATTCAGAAGCGAAACAAGCTGAAATATGAAATCATGCCTTTCTGTGCACTGTAGCTTTTGTGAGGCAAGATTGAATGAAACAAGCTATTTATTAGTAGCAACATCACACAGGATGCCAGCAGCAAAACTCTACCCTCGTTCTGCAGACAAATAGAAAAGGAATTTTACCCGACTGTGAAGAGATGAAAGGATGTACCTGTTTTTTGGCTACTTAAACCTGTTTGAAAACATTGGTAGTTTTTATTGAACTCTGTACATTTTGGCAGATGTTTAATTTCTACTAATCATTGAAATATAATGGATGTTAAAATTTTTATGTCTGAAGTTTGAGTCTATATTTTGAAATTGTAAATAATTCATTATCAGTGTAACTTTTGTTTGACAGAAGACTTATACTGTATGAATAATTGAAATAATGAAATTATTTGCCCTGTACGTTTTTTAAGAAAAATCTTGTTTGTTTAAAAAGTCTTGTATAAATTATAATTTTTATTTAAATAAACCTAAAAATGCTTTGTGCTAATGCTTCTTGCAAACTTCAGTTGTCTATCAAAACTACACCTGATTTCTTGTAACGAAGTGAGTTAGTGCTTTTTGCCAGATTCACAGCCACAGTTCCACCTCTGGGGGGAGATGGGTGGATGTTAATGCTTTTGAAGCCCAAGGAACTTGAATTTAATTTTAAATAATTCCATTACTTTATTGGGGAGTGTATGTATGTTTTTGGTTAGGTCTTTTCTGTGAGTACATCAGTCGCTTTGTGAGTACATCAGTCACTTTGTGGTTACGTGGTTAATTTAATGAATGAAAAAGCAAGCAGTGATTTCTAAGATGCCACTGCAGGATGGCATGGATGACACAAGAGGAGTTGGGAGGAGTACAAACTCTTATCAGCCAGAGCTCCACGCCACTGTGCTGCAGGTAGGCACTGGAGGTAGGGATAAACCCTTTTCCATCCCCAGGGTGTGCGGGGCTGTGCTCAGCTAATCAGGAACAGCTGTTCTGCAGCCTCTGTGTCACCTCAGCTCTCTGGTCACACCAGGCCACCCTGCAGTGCTGTGCCTGTGTGTCATCTGTACCCTGCTGGGAGTGAATGGCCAGGCTCCCTCGTCCCTGCTGTGTCCAAGGGGAGTTGCCCCACTGCCCCACTGCCCTGCATTTGCTTCCACAGCATTCTGTAATTCCAGGGCTGAGCTGCCTGGTCATCTAATCCAGACCTGTTGGTTTGTCTCTACTGTCCTCCTTTCTGTGTTTGGCTCAGCTGAGATAGTCTGGGATGGATCCTCCACACGTGAATGTGTGCTGCTCTCCTTATCTCAGTATTTAGTTTTCTCCTGGTGGCAGCAGTGCAGCTGGGGATTTGATGGTGTTTTACACTGGTATTTTAAGTGTGCTGACAACACTTAACTTGTTCAGAGAATACTTAACTTCCTTCTTGTACTGCTTTAATGTGTTTTTTGTTAATATTTGTACAAGATGAGTTGCACCTGCAGCAGTACTCGCAGAGGTTGGATTCAATCCCATCTGCCTGAAGCCTTGTGGAAGGAAAATGTGGAGCGTGGAAGTCTGGTTCTGGCTATAGACTCCATAGTATGTGTGGGGGGACATGGTCTCCTTGAAAACAGTGCTTGCTGTGTCAAGGTCACTTTAGCAGCCCATGAGAAAAACTGGAATTGTGTTGAAGGAGCTGTTCACCTGCTCTCCCTGTAACTTCAATTCCTACTGCAGAAAGGAGGCTTTCCTGCCACACTGTCACCCACACACTGTGGCTTCGTGCACACGAGCAAAGCAGGGCCTTGTGCAGTCCTGCATTAATGGTAAAGGGCACTTAAAACATTCAGCTTGGAGAAGCTGAGGAGTTTTTTTACTTTTAAGTAATTTTCAAGTCAAGTCTGAGTTTTACTGAATCCCTGGATTCACTAAATTGCTCTCCTTAGTTTTAGGTTAGGCTAAATGTTTTGTGCATTAATTATTGGCTCATCTTACGACTTTTGAATATTTTTATTTCAAAAGTAAGACATACTGAAGATGTGAGAAGTAAATTTTCTGTCTTAGAGAGGTTGGGATATTGCAAAGGGATCAGTCCCTTGCAGCAACAGTGTCCTCATTGGGCTGTGGATGCTCCAGAAGTTAGGTGGGCGTAATGCAGTGCATGAAGGATATAGTTATGGATGTCTTTAATACTAGATTTAGCCTGAACTGATGCTGTATTTGGTCAGGTTGGCTTTGACTGGGAAGCAGAGAGATGAGGGTAGATAAATACCTTTCTGTTTTTAAATAGCTATCACTTTTCTGTACCTTGAAAGCTGCACAGCCTAGCTGAGATGTGCATTAGGCAAAATTTCTGCTTTCACATTCTCTGCAAAGTTCCTTCCATCTTTGCCAATTTCTGTGATGTAGTTGCATATGGGTAATGATCTCCTTCAGCTTTCCTTTTTCACTATGCTTCCCTGTTAAATAACAAATATTGATAAATGTTGCTCTTTTTTTTGTTCCTAAATTTCCGAAATTTCTCTATTGCTGTCTCTGATGGTTTTGAATTGAGAACTTTTCTACTGGTTCCTCTGACCTTTGTTTTTCTCCTTCAGCATTATTCCAGTTTTCTTCCTCTCACAAAAATAACACTGATTTCAGTCCTGATTATTTAGAGATACTGACGGACCATGTCCTGATGAACATGTCACAAGTTCACTAAAGCTGACTTCACCTCTTACATCTTCCATTTTGTATAAATTGGAGCTAAATTGCTGTATCTGCTGGTTTGGATTACTCAGTGGCTTCCATTTTCTCAAGCTAATTTGTCATGTCTCTGTTCCTGATTATCTACATGACTGGGAAGGAAGATGCTTCTTGAACCTGTTGAGTGAGCTCTAAAGTGAACAATCTATTCCTGACAAAGCCAGTTTTACAACAAAGGTGCAAGCCTTTGTTGGGCAAAATATGTATCTGCAGAGGAGCAAATGTAGATGCAGATGATTTTGGCTGCTGCAAAATGCTGTTTGGGAAGGAATGTTTGAGCCTAAGATATTTGCTGAGGCATCTCCATGCCAGTCTCTTAAGCACAGGGTGTGAGGTTTTAACCTGTCATGGCTAAGTCAGAACTTCTGAAAATCCTCTCTAGGTTGTTCATGTCAGGTAAGTATTTGGGAAGGACTCCTAGTATAAAGTCTGTAAACAAAGCAACTGTACTCAGTATTGGGTTTGCTTTGTGAAAAAATGTCACGCCTGACCAGAAATGTCATTGGCCAGTCACAAATATTGACCAGCCACACAACAGGAATAAGAGTCATGAATTGATTCTAAACCTTATAATCCTTTAAAATACAATGCAAGTCACATATTTGTAGAAATGGGATCTGTACAAGAAGTATTTGGGGCCAAAAGAAGCTCTTTGCCAGAAAAAAAAAGGGAGGGAAAAAAGGAAAAAAGATTTAATCTTCTAGATATTATTTGGGAAAAAACTGCTGGTGGGTCCTGGAATGTGAGCTAACAGCAACCTCTATTAGACATTTCTTGTGAAGTGTGTATACATATATATACCTCCCTTTACTCTCATAATGCAAAACTCTCCTGTGTTTCAGATGTGTTTTTCTTGCATTTTGGATGCTTGCAGGAAGTGTGTTATTGGTGTTGGTTAGTGGACATGCTCTAGGAAGTTTCCAAAGCTACACAGGATGTCATCGTTACTCCCAGCACTTGCCTGGCAGGGGGGATGCCTTGGAAAGCCCTCTTTCTGTCATAGAGGGAACTTCACGTTGCTCTCATGGTGCATTGACCCCTATTAATTACCAAAGTCAGCAACCCTGACTGCACAGCTCATGGGGTGGGGGCAGCTGTGTCTGTGCTCAAATCCTTCCGCAAGATGAGTGGCTCTGGGCACTTTCCAAGGAAAGCAAAGCACAGCTAAGCCCTGAAGTTTACCTATGTGTTGCAGGACTGAAATGGTGAAGGGAAGACAGATGGGATATGAGGGAGAGGCAGCTTGGAGTCTAAAACTGGACTTGTGATGACTGTGGGTGCTCCTCACACCATCTGTGGCTGAGCAGAGTTCAGGAGGGCTTTTGGAAAGAGGAGAGATGCTGTCTTCAAAGCTGTATAAATATGTTGAGATCTTCATTTAAATATGCCAAAAAGTGTATAAAGAATGTCTATATGAAGAATGTAGATTTACTGTATTGCTCTAATACAGCCTTTTCCAAATATTACCACTACGGGCATCATGCTAGGTCACTGTGTGGCAAATACCAGTTGTATTTGGTGACTTCTCAGGAAAATAAAATACAAAATCATGCAAACATCTTGAACTTGCTGCTTTACTAAGTCCTGCTTAAGATTTATTTCTACTGTTTGAGTAATTTTCCTGACAATGTGAACAGCTTAGTGAAGACTTGCTGTGCATCTTCTGACTTGGAAATGACAGGAGCCTGTCAACACCTGCTTCTACAGGCTCCATGTCCAACTGAGTAAACACCTTGAAAAACCTGAGCTCTCATCTTTGCTCAAGCAAACATTTTAAGGTGATTGTGGTTTCATGCCAAACTAAGAGCTCTCTGCCTCCTGTTTCCTGTCTTATGCTGGGGCTCACCAAACCTTCCTGAAATGGCAGGAGCCCAGCACAGGATGTGAGAGCAGTGAGAAGGGCAATGCATTATCCACCTTTTCAGAAAGCACAGGAAGCTGTTACAGGCTGGCTTGGGCTGCCCCTGGATCTGCAGCCCAGGTTTTGGTGGCCATGAGGGATCTGACATACAATTACCTCTGTGTTCCCCTTTTCAGGTTTGCAATATCCATCAGAATTCAGAGGTAACTTTTGAATACAACTTGGACAAACATTAAAGGCTGATCCTGAGCATATAGTATTAAAGAATAATGCAAAGAAACAGAGCTAAAATGTCTGTGTGTGCATGTTAACTCTGCACAAAACCTGATCGTGCAAATATTTAAAGAGTTGGAATGCTGTTGTTAGAGGTGTGTTTAATCTGCTTCAATCCCCTTCAAGCACCAATTTTTGCCCAGCTTCTTCCCTCAAAACTTTAACCAGAGCTGGGGAAAAAAAAAAAAAAAAAAAAAAAAAAAAAAAGTTGAAGGGGTGGCTGTTGCTCATCAAATTTTTGGGGCCATTGCAACAAGACCAGGGATGGTTAGAGAGGAGACAGGAAACACAGCAAGGAGAGGTTGTGGGCTTTTTGTTTGAGCACGTTGTCTCAGGGGCTGTTCTAAGCTAGACTCATCCCTCTTGGAAGCAGGAGCAAAGTGGGGATGGCTGTTTGACAGCCTCCATGCAGAGGAAGCAGAAGGCATGTTATCTGATGTGTGGCATGTTTTCATCCTAAAAAACCATGAATAAGGATCTTGGATATGTGAAATTTAAATTTAAAAAAATTTTGGTTTGATCTGCATTTTTAGCCCACATTACTCTTCGGTTTTAGCCTTCTTTCTGCGTGTGTGCCTGTGGACATGTAGCTGTGCACTGACAAAATGCACCAAAAACTTAACCTCTCTGTGCACAGCAGATGTGTCCACATGAAGGCTGGTGAAGCTTGGCCCTTTTTTTTCCAGGCCCTTAGCCCCACCCAGCCATCGTGCTCCTGCAGCTTTCCCACTCCAGCTCCCAAAGCTGCCTCCAGATACATCGTGGTCCCACAGGGGGCCAAGGGCCACTGTGTGGCTTGGTAGGGGGTGGCACTGCTGAGGTGGTAGAAAACGCAGGTAGATACAGGACTGGGTTGTTAAGCCATGTAAAACAAGTGCTGTTGTCCTGCATCTTTGCAAAGAAATCTCATCTTTAGGCTGTAAAATGTGCTGTGGGTTGTAGCAGCAGCGGCTGCTGCTGGGAGAAAGCTCAGGCTTCCCAGATCCCAGTCATCAAATGCCTGAGTATAAACTTTTGGCAGGTATACACAGTTTCTAACACTTGCTATTTTTAAAACCAAGATAGGACTAACTCACATTAGATGGGGGATGTCTTGCTCCTGTTACACTCCATATCCTCAGCCTGCAAAAAACACAATCTTGCACTTAAACACCCCCAGATCTGTGTCCTTGCACTGGTGCCAGAGATCCCAGCACTGGCTGTATTTATCTCTGTCTTTATGATTTTGTTCCCGTGCTCTTTGAGAGCGTGAGCTGCCCGAGCTGCGGAGCCCAGCAGCAGCAGACCGGGGTGGGGAATGTCGGGCTGGCTCCTCTCTCAGTGCTGCTGAGGCTGAGGGCTTCATGTGACAGCTCTGGGAACCTCATCTCTAAGCCCCACAAGGAAACACATCACACCACGTCCTTTGTAAGCTATTTATGTTATTCTATGGCTGAGATACTTTGTAACACTGTATTTTAATCCTCCTTGCTGCTAACATTTTTGGTGCGGAATATATTATCAAAATACAGGTGCCAGGTTTCAGTTACTTCTAAGTTTTTGTTCTTGTTTTTAGGCATTATGGTGTTGGGGTTCTTTGTTACTGTCAAGAAAGCCCCAATAAGAGGCATTTTTCCCCTGCTTTCAGGAGTGTTATTTTAGTGATTGCACCGGGTTGCACAGGGATGGATGAGTCGATGAGCAAAGACCTGACAGGAGAAGACTCTCAGTGTGACAGGGGGGCAGGTGAGCTTGCTTAGACTTCTGATTTCTGGCAAAGCTGTGTCTCCAAGAGGTATTAAATCCCAACTACTGGTGCTTTAAAGTGCCTTTGGTGGGTACTCAGCCCTGCAGTTGTCCAAACAGAGGGAGCTGCTGAAACCTTTTGGCCTGAAGGACCCTCACAGTGGCCACGAGCTTGATGGCCCCTCCAAGCCCAGTCTGTGCTGCTCTGCTGGCCTCAGCAGCTGGTTGGAAGTGCCTGCCCTGGGCTCCTGGCTCCCACACAGCTGCAGAGGGAGGTGGAACAGAGCAGCTGCCATACCCCTGCACAGCAAGCCATGGGAGCCAGGCACTGTCCCACTGCAGCTCCCAGCTGAGAACAGATCATTGCTTTGTTCTCTTGGCCAGGGGGTTCATCACCACCCCTGCTCGAGCCTGTCCCAGCTGGGAGAAGTGACAGAAGTGACAGAGCTTTGTGCCTCTGGCTGGGGGCATGCTGGACTGGTGCCATCCCCAAGGCACTGATGGGTGGGCAGAGGTGGAAAGCAGCCCTGCTATCCTCTCCTGCATTTACAGCCAGAAAGGTTTCAGGAAAAGCCTGAGCTTTCCTCTTAGCAAAACAGAATTCTTTTTAGGCTGTTACCCTCATTCCCACCCATTGTTCCACAATTTATGGTGTCCATTATGTTTTAATCTGTGTGGGAAGGACTGTACTGTTTGCACTGTGCCTTGTGTCAAGATCATGAGAGCAGCCCTGGTGAAGAGGGAAGGACACCATTACAAGAAGGGTCTCACCTGTCCCCTGTCTTTTATCCTCTTCTATTAGGTTAACTTTCTGTCTGGTTTCATATAGGAACTATATGAAATTATACTGGTTTTTATAGCTCCTGAAGTGAAGGAACTACTTAGGCTCTCCTTTTGGAGCCTAAGCCTGCAGATCAGTAATATGTCTGTCAGAGCCAGGGGGACTGTGCTATGCCAAGCCAGTCTGGGCTCAGGGGACCGACCCTTGGTCTCCATTTCCTCTTGCTATTGATGTGGTTGAGGTAATTTAAATGCCCTTTCCCTTTGTTAGTTTTTGGCTGAAATACAGCTGCTGAGTGAGGTTTCTAACCAATTGAAAGGGAAGGCCCTGTGGGAAATGAAGTTGAAGTGCATTTATCAGATGTTGGTTTTGATGCTCTCTTTAGGAAAAGCAATTTTGTGGTCTACTTTGTATTTTTTAATAAGCAGAGGCACTATTGTCTGCTGTGGTGGGTTACATGCATGGGTAGCCTGCTGAGCTGTGGGGGTGATGTGCTCTGGGCACAGAATGGGGAAGAGCTGCTCATCCTCATGGAGTACAAGGATTGCACTGTGCTGAAGCTGGAGGTCTTCATCACCCACTGTATTGCTCACCTGGGTGCCTCTGAGACCTCTGGGGTGGGTTTTTTAAAAATGTCTTTTCCTGTGAGCTGTCTGCTGGTGCACCCTGCTGCATTCAGCTCATAGTTGAAGACAACCTGCATCCTCTCCCTGAGCCCTGAGCTGGTTCCATCTGCTAATATTTAAAAATGAAGGGAAGGATCTTGGAGTAAGTGTGCTGCTTTAGATCTCGTTGGCAGTTTCTACTTGCTTGTCAACAAAGAGGTGAAAATAGCATCTGGCTGCAGATCAGTGTGCAGGTCTTGGAAAAAGTCCCTGTGCCTGGTGATTGCAGTGGCATGGAGATGCAAGTTTTTGGCATGCACCTCAGTCCTCTATAAGAAGAAAACTCTGCACGTTCCAAGAGGAGAAGCAATGTTGTTGATCCAAGTGCTCTGTGATACTGGAATGTTTTTGTACCGAGGTGGAGGCTAAAGGCTGAAGTAAACTGCAATCCCACACCCCCCAACACAGCAGTCTGGCAGACGTAGGCAGGGGAGGGGTGGAGAGGCCTTAGCTTCAGCAGAATGTGTGCTGGTTCCTTAGGCTCCAACAAGGAAAACAGGTGGAAAATAGCTTGGAAAAGGTCTTTGCCCTCAAGAATGCAATATCTGTTATCTTTTTACAACAAACTGATCAGCCCAGGGGCTGGCCAGCGTGGCTGGGGGTAGCTACCTACTGCTTCCCCAGACACCCTCTGCCCACAGCTCCATCCTGGGCTCTGACCCACACAGGGTTTGGTTGCCTTGTGCTCTGTTTGCCAGTTCATGGTTCCTGAGCTGTGTGGCACTGTGGCATACCAAGGGGCAGCCCTTCCTGAGCAGAAAACACTGCATTTTATAGGGCTGGAAGGAGCTGTGCACTGCAAAACCCTGTCCTCTAAGGCTGCTAAATGAGGCCTGCATGTAGGCAGGTGTATGGCCTGCACCTGCTGTCTATTTACAGATGTCAGGCATTTTGGGGAGGAAGAGCAAAATAAGGTAAATAAGGGTAAATGTCTGACCAAGCAGAAACTGGCCTCTGGCTTCCCCCCTGCTTCCCAGGCCTGCTGCCATGTGCTGGTGAATGGTTCATGGAGCAGCCCAGCACTCCAGCCTCAGCTGCAGGTGGGTTCATCTCCCCAGAAGAGGTTTTTATTGAAAGGGTTTGTCAGACATATATGCAGATCTGATTCAATATTAAAAGAAATACAGTAACAATTTTGTTATATCTCTGACTCAGTTTACTTTTTCCTGAGACACACCAAGTCTTCCAGAATCCAGGCAAAGATAGGAAAGAGACAACAGACAATGTCATTATTGATCTAAACATTTTTAGCCAGGCAGTAGCAAGCATTTAAAAAAATGTTTATGTCATTTCTAATATAATTAGCTGTGGCTGTCAGTATCTAAGGAACAACTAAAATAACCATGTTAGACTGTGCTGTAGACTGTGACAAGTAATTTTAGGAGTCTTAGATTGTTTAGCAATGGAAGGAGGAGGTAGAAACAGGAAAGGTTATTATAAAAAAAATCCCTGAAGGCTGAGGCACAGCAAGACACTGGTCTTCTTGCAGACCTCAGTTATTTGCTTTCCCAGGTACAATGCTGTCTTTTTGCAACTGGAATGCATTTTTTACCCCAACACATACTTAAATCCTTCCTGGTGGACTAATTCCTACTTGCTTCTCTATTCATGCCTCCTAAACTTTGCATCAATAAATAAGAAGTGCAGGTTTGGGGGTATTCAGTGCTATTATGAGAATGTGCATATTTTCTTCCTGGTTGTTTCAGGTCTGTTATCTGGTTCAAAGTCAGGAAAAAAATACAGATTTCATTGAAAAGATGTAAAAAACCCACTTTCCCTTTTAAGACATCAAATTCTCTTGATAGTAGTCCCCCTGAGTGCTGCTTTGTTGCTATAGTGATTACTAGTCCATTTAAGCCACTTTAAGATGGTAATGATGAGCAAGAAAACCAAATTCATAACAATGTCATTAGCATAGCTATTTTCGTGTGTTCCATGAGATTAGGAAATGACCAAAGTCTGGGGAATAGTAGCCTGATTTATTTTCATTTTTTATGGGCTGCTAATGATTTAATGGCAAACAGATCCGATGCAAGCTGCTATCAAAGACATCAGCTTAGAGCTCTGAGATGATAAAGCTATGGGGCCTTTGTGATCCACTATGGTGGAATAAGCCAGCCTGAACTAATTAAAATATCTTCAGGGGCATCCTCTGCCACTGCTGTGACATCAGACTTGTGCTCTGTGAGGAGTCTGGCCCTGCTGAGGCTGTACCAGGGAAGGCAAACCTGATGTTAACTTGGTTCTCAGACTTTTTGGGCCCTCAAGTCCCCAGGGCCAGTCAGCTGCAGGTGGGATTCCATGAGCCACCACCCTCGGCACCTGAGCTGAAGAACCTCAGTGGTGATGCCGTGCTGGTGGGCCAGTGCCTTTGAACTGAAGTTAACTGGCAGAGGGAGACCTCAGCAGCAGTGTGTGCTCTGCAGGGAGCAGACAGGGAGAAATCCCCAGCACTCACCACAGGAGCTCTGTTTGCCAGTTCAGACACCTTTCTGCCTGTTAGGACACGTGCTTTAGCTAGAGGACTGTGACTGGATGGAAGGCATCGCAGATGCTGGTCTGGTGAGCTTCACTGGCCACTTCACTGGCCGGGGACATGGAGGGGACATGGAGCAGGGCCCACTCTGCAGGGGCAGGGGCAGGAGAGGAACCTTCAAGCAGCACTGAGGAGGCTGTCCAGGCACACCTGCCCTTCCTTTAGTGGTTTGAAGACTGTTTCAATTCATGATTGACTGAAGAGCATTTGACCCTTCAGTGAATAAAGTAAATGTGTTTCTTATCCATAAGTATCATTGCACAGGGCAGTTTTGGTTTTTGGTGCCAGCAGGAGTTGTGATGCCCTCCAGCACTAGGAAGGATGCTCCCACCCAGCTGACAGGCCTTGTGTGAAGACAAAGGACACTGGATGCCATACCAGAGAGGGACAGTTGACAGAGGCAGGTGACAGACATCACCCCTTGGCCAGCAGGAAGGTCTGATCCAGGGATGAGGGCATCCTGCATCCTCCTGCAAACTGAGTCAGTTAAATATTTGTCCTTGCTAAGGTTATACATCAAAGATATGCCTCCAAAATCTCTTGTTTAATGAAATATGCCCTAAAAGATATTTTAGTGACTGAAAAATCTTAAAGATATTGACCAGCTGGCAGGAGAAGGGAAAGAGCTAAGATAAAATAATAAAATAGATGAAGTGGCAGACTCTATGCTGCTGGTGTCGCTGATGCTGCTTGGCTTTAGGACTCGTATGAGGCAAGAGGAGTCTGAAGTCCCAGGTATGACAGACAGGAGTTATCAAAGTAAAGTTCCTGTGACTATTTTTATAAGGCTCAGAGAAAATTAAAAGCCTCTCCTTTCCCTGTTAAGAAAAAAGTTTGAGCTGAAATACAAAAATATCACCTGCTGTTCAAGGCCGAATTCTTTTTCACTTCTGAAAATGTGGAAAGTGTTATATCCTGAGTCACCCAACAAGTGACTAATTTCAGAGGCAAGAGGCTGGTGCTTACAGCAGTCTTTCCATGGCAGGAGGCACAACAGACACAACTGGAAATACTCGTGTCTCAGCACCTGGTTTTAAAGCCTGTCTGCCACTGGTTCCAGCTACAATGAGATGTAAAAAAAAAAAAAAAAATAAAAAAAAAAAATTAAATTTAGATAAAGCAAGGTATTGATTTTATGATATTTTTGCCTGACCTTCTTCCCTTTACCTAGAGGTAAATGTGTTACTTGTTGATGCACATACAGTGCTGCCAGCCTGTGTCAGCATGTGATGTGTAGAGAGAAGTCCCTCTCCAGGCTCCAGGCTCCAGGCTCTGAAAAGCTGGGAGCTGGGCAGCATGCTCCTGAAAAACTGTCTGGTGTCATCATGGCCCAGCTGTGCCTCACTAGTGCAACACTTGCTCCTTGGTCCACCTTCTGTAGGACAGATGCTCGAAGTAAATCCAAAATTATAGTGAATCCAAAACTGACACTGCCACCCTTTCCTTATTTTATACATATACACACATATATAGTAGATGTATTATTTATATATAACACCTGGTCTGAAGAAGGTAAGCCAAGCTACACTAAAAATGCTGAACCTAGTATGTCCTTATAATTTAATACCAATATCTGCCTACCTCAGCAGGCTGCTGATGACCCTGATGAAGCAGAGACATCAGGTTCAGTGTTTGGCTCCCAGTTGTCAGTGTCACGGAGATGCCCACTGCTGTGGCTCAGGCACCACAAAGGATCTGGAGCTGCCATTTGGAAATTGGCACAACCCACAATGGCAGGCTCAGGTGGAGGGGGTATATTTAGATAAAAAGTTTACTTTGTAGGCAACAAGAGATACTAAAATTATTGACCTTTTCCACTCCCAAATTGTTTCTGCTTTCACTGGCAAAGATGAACTCACCGAGAAATCGCTCTTAGAAAAGTGGAAGAAATGGAGGATCTTTCAAGTGTTTTGCTCCATGAAAAAAACTGTGTGATGCAAGGACTTTATTTTAATTCAAAGCCTGCACAATGTGACATTTTCCTTTATCTTCTCCATCCATATGTGCCTTCTTTGTGAATAGCAATGCAAGAAGAACAACATGAAAATTAAAAAGAAAACCATAATATTTTTGGCCTGCAGAAATTTCATCAGACAATTCATCACAGAAGGGACTGAGAGAAGGCAGACTCAGCTTGTCATTTTGGATGCAGGCAAATGGAAAGGTAAATGAAAGGCAAAAAATGAAGGTGTTGGGTCACTATCTCTAATAACACATCTAATTCTGTTGTTATTCCATCTCCAGGTTGATCTGGGGAATTTGTTGAACTATGAATTTCTGTACACATATAGGGTTCATGCTTCAGTGCACAATGCTGATTGCTCATCAGAGGCCTGTGAGCAAAGGCAGCTACTGCAGAAATTCAGTTCTCCTTCTGTAATGAGCTTGTCCAAAAGAAAGAAGAAAAAGGACTAAAGTCAGTTATAATTTTTGTGTGTTTTATTTTCCATTATGACCTTTCTTTGCAAACATCTTGTTTCTCCCATATGACTTCTGTGTAAATGAATAGATATATATGTTTTTCTTAATTTAAACGTAACACCAGATGAATTATCTTTTGTCAGAGTCATAGAGCAATGAAGAGAACAAACAAAAACCCACTAAGTGGTTATTTATTGCCTGTGATGTTTCAATGAGGAAAGACTTCCTGTTACCAAATTAACCACCATCCCAAAAGGATTTGCTCTCGTATTTTCTCCTTGCTAATGCAACAATGTGGAATGAACTTCATGGCAAGCCAGAATGCAGCAGGAAGGAGCTGTGTGCCTGCAGGTGGTCTCTGGCTGCAGCACTACTATAAATGTCGCTCTGGCTCTCTTTTTAGGAGGGAGATTCAGCACAGCAAAAATGGAGTTTTAAATAAGTGGGCTACTTAGAAACGATTCACACAAATAGAATGAGCCTTAGAGCGTGTTTTAGAGCAGCAGCAAGGATGAGAGTTTCACAGAAACTGTTCATCTGCTGTCCTGTTGGAGGCTATTAATTGCTTCTTATTGGAATATGTATTGAGGACAGCTGAATAGCATTGAGTTCTGCAAGGACAGCTTTCATTTCACTTGTGAGCCAGGCTTAGAGCAAGTGAGGGTCCTTCTTGGAAAATTTACAGTAAATGTTCCTTTAGAAGAAACTTAACTCTGTAGGTTTTAGTGAAGTTTCTTTAAAATTCTGCCCCTGTGATCTCTGCTGAGCTTTACTGCATTTCCCACGAGGTGCATCAGCACCTGCATCACTGCACAGCAGCTCCATGTCTGCACAGTAAGTGCTGAGGAGCTGTCTCAGATCCCTTGGCTGTTCAACCAGTGGTGGCAATACCTTTTGTTTCCACCATTTCAGAAGCACTTCTATTTCTCTTTTTCATGAGTTCTTAGTTGGTGGTGGTAAAAACACACAGCTCTATAAAATACATCTTGTTAAGGTAACTTTTTTCTATTCTGTGCATCACTTAAGTGCTTGTGTAAGTTGTGTTTATCTCCAAGGGTTCCATCAGCAAAGGCTATGTTCCCAAAGCCTGGCTGCTCCTCAGAAACACTTTTCTCTTTACACTGTCAAGTCAAGTAGGTTTGAATTTTGGTTGTTTTTTCTCTTTGAATTGCTCACAGAAACCATTGAAAAGCCTATGCTTGCCAGTTTTTACCACAGGTATAGCTGGCTTTTAATTAAGCCTCTAAGCTACTGCAGATTGTTTATTTTCTACTGCCAACTACATATTAGGTTTTATATCCCAGAGGGGAAATCAGTTCTTCAGCATTTGTTGTTTGGCCTGATGCAAGTTGGAATATTCATGTGAGCACACATAAAAATCTGAACAAATTGTTCAAAAAACACCATCTCATTTGAAAACATCTAGATGTTTTTTGTTTCAAGCTGCAATCAGCACATACCTGTTCCTGAAGCTGCAGTCCTTGGGGCCATGAGTTTAGATTCCCTTTGTGCCCATTTTCCCCTGTAGCATTAATCTTCAGGCTTAGCTAACTCAGACAAAAATCCTGGGGAAGAAATACCAATTAGACAGCAACCTACTTTGCTTTCTCTCAACCCAGCTTCTTATGGATTCTCATCAGCCTCCTGGGAACACATGAAGGTCTGGGAGTCTGAGGATCCTCTCTTTGGTGTAACTACATCTATCATTTACCCACAGTAATGCTGAATCAAAACCTTCTTTTGATAGAAAGCTCCAGCTGGAGCATTGCAAACTTTTTTTGGTAATGGCACCAAAATCCCATCTTGAAAAATGAGACTCAGACAACCCACTACATTTCTATGTGGTGAATTTACCTGTGCTGTTACCTTCGGAACTGTGTTGCCTCCCAGATTGCTCTCACATTAGACAGGGACCAATTGATATCTTAGGTTTGGTGGGATTTCTGCCAAATCAGGCACTGAGAAATGACTAAAGAGATTTCTGGGTGCAATCACACAGGAAGCAAGCAAATGTTCTTTATGCTAAACTCAAAGAAACTTCCTGCATTTGTTTTAGTGCCCAGGTCTGCCAAGGCTCTGGAGCATCCATCACATATTTATGCTCATTTCAGATCCAGAAACAACATTAAAAATGCAGGGAGAGGCATTAACATGATTCACAGAGTTTCTAAAAGCACAAGGAAAGCATAAACCAAAGCAAATTTAAAATCTGGGTGACATGAGGAGCTCCTGAAGAAACTGAGTCTGATGCAGTACAGGAAGGACATTGATGGGGTGGCCTTGTAACCTTTAAATATTTTCATGTCAGCAGATTTAGAAGGTCAAGAGTTCTTCAGAGGTGGTAAAACATAAAAACAGGTAGGTTACACAATGTGACAGACCTCAGAGTAAGAATACCAGACTAAGGCATGGTGAAATAGGGAGCTTGAGACACTGAAAATGCAGGCACCTAGTTAGACGAAACTTTGAAGAAATGGTGGATGAAATGATCTTGTAAAATTATCACTGTCCAGAAGGACAAAGTAGTCTCTTTTTCTAATTTTAAGACACTTATTGGAGAAAATAAACCCATTCTTTGTCTTTGAAGACACTTCAAAAGCAAGCCTATTTTTTGTGGTTTGTTATGATTTCAGGATTCAGTGTTTTACAGATATTAAAATAAATACTTAAAAATAAATAAAGATCTAAAAACAAACTTTAAAATTACCAGTTTTCCATTTAGAGCTGTGGGTAAAGCCATATCAAACCTCTTTTGGATCTCAGTGTTCCCATTTTGGACAAGCTGGGCCAGGCTAAAATTAAGAGCATCATTTTGATATACATGGGCTCACATGAGTGGTAAAGCTGCTGGTGGATCCAGCTATAGGATCAGACTCTAACTTTCCTTTAAAAAGAAGTGAGACCAACAAACAAGCTCCCTCCTACACTTGTGAATCACAAAATTCAAGCAAATTCTTGGTGTCTGAGATTTTTTTAAGGCATAAAGAAGTAATAAATAAATTCAATAATAAGTTGTTTTGTTTCCCACTGAAGATTAAAACACACAGTTTGCTCCCCCAGGGTTCCTGTACAGATTTTCAGCAAAATCATGGCTGAATTTTTTATTATTTTTGGTGTTTGGCTTTAGATGAGGGTGGAAGTCTTTGGGACAGGTTTAGTTTTGTTATTAGAATGGATCAGCATTTCCATGCCATCACTGTTTGAGGCATCTGAAGGGTGTAAAACTATTTGGATTTGAAATCTATTATAAAGCCAAGTGAATCTGATTAAGCCTTTTTGAATCACAACTATATAAGAAATGCAGAATTAAAAACAGTGATAAAGAGGAAAATATTTTTTGTAAGGTTCAGTTGAAATTCTCTAAGTCATGGAGATAAATTGAGGCAAAGATTTTTGGCTACTATTGGCTTAAAATAAAATACAACATTGCAGCACAAAATCTAATACTGAAACATTGCACTCAGCAGTTTCTTGTAGCCTCCTGCTGCAGTGGGACAGCAGCTAAGGAAAGAGGATTCAGGGGCAGGATGGCATCTCTGCTCAGGTGCGTGTGGTGATGTGAATCTTCACATCAGAGAATCACACGTTCATGAAATAATTTGGGCTGGAAGGGACCTTTAAAGGCCATCTAGTCCATCCCTCCTGCAATGACACCTTCAACTAGATCAAGTTGCTCAGAGCCCCATCCAACATGACCTAGAATATCTCCAGGGATGGGACATCCTCCAGCCCTCTGGGAAACCTGTACCAGTGTTTCACCACTCTCATCATAAAACATTTCTTCATAATATATAGTTTAAATCTATCCTCCTTCAGTTTAAAACCACCACCTCTTTTCTTATTGTGCAATTGAGCTTTTGGAGACTTTTTGATTCTGCTCAAGGAGAAAGGGAAAGCTGGGGGAGGTGTACATGGGGGAGGGATTTCTGGTAAGGGGAGATGAAGGCTTTGGTGCTCAGCAGAGCTGTGCCTGTTGGCTCCCAGGCTCCTGGGGATGGGGTGACCACCAGGGTGCTGTGCTGGACAAGGAAAGATGATCAGGAAAACTGGATCAAGATATCTGAGAGGCTTCACATATGCTGACCTTCCTGGTTAAACACAACTGTGGCAGAAAAAAAATCCCCTGTGTTTCCATTCTGAGACCAAACTCGGCTGGGATATGTGGAGCAGCTCAGCTGCAGGAGCTAGAAGTTTTACATGGGGAATTTATGGTTGTACCAGAAAGTATTTTCTGGGTCAGCTTCTCCCTTTTTTGGGCTCTCATTTTCCCAGTTCACTTCTGTCTCACTTGGACACACACCAACTTCTAGTACACATAATGTACTAATACACATAACAACTTCCAGTACACATAACAAAATGCTCTTTACTACCCAGCTCTGTGCTCTGAAATACAGATACCAGAGCAATAAATGTGTTAAAAGAAGTAAAGTTTATGTGTTCATCTAACACATGCTTAGTCTAAATCTAAGTATTGATCACAGTAGGCTTATTCCAATACTTAAGCATGTGCTTGAACATTTTTGTATGTAGGAAATCTAATTATGTGATACTTTTGAATGCTATTATGAGTTTCTGTGTCATTATAGATTCATTATCTTAATGGAAAGTGAAAGATGGTTAGCTCATGACTACAATTAAAGTGTTTGGCTATAATTTTATTGTTGGTATATGACTTTTCCCTGTGTCTATCTAACATTTTGTTTCAGGACAAACTACGTATTGTACCACACAAAACCAAACTGCTGAAGTTGGAAGCATCCAGAAGACCATCTGGTCTATCCCCTGCTCAGAACAGGGTCAGTCACAGCAGGATGCTCAGGACCATGTCCTGTCAGCCAAGGGTGGACACCCTACAACCTCTCATGGCAGCCTTTCCAGTGTTTGATCTCTCACAATAAAAATAGTGGTGAAGTGCTGTATATTACAAATTCTGGCTTCCTTAAACCACCATACAAAGCAAAATAGAAATCAGTTTAAATAAACAAACACGCATTTCATCCTATGTATTTTTTTTACCACAATGTGTTATCTTGTTGCAGCAGGGAAAATGCCACTAGCTGGTATGAACACGATGGCTGGGTACACAAAGCTATTTAGGCACCTCATAACCAACCAAAACAAGGAGTGTGTACAGCACTTCCAAAACGTTGTCTGAATGACTTGGCCAGGGTCAAGGTTGAGCCTGACTCCCTGGCTCACTACCCTAAACTTTTCCTTTTACTTGGTCTGTCTTCTCTCTCTCTCCCCGTGAGATCTGAAGTAATAGTTTTGGCCTTTCCAAAGCCTGACACAGTTTATTCCTTGCAGAATTAAGACATTCTCTCTTATTAAAAGGAGTATAATATTGGAGTACAATTGGGCTTTTTTGCCACATGGATTGTTCATTATTCATGAAAATATGAAAAAGAAAAAAAAAGGATATTGTATAATTAAAGTCTTTTCTATTTTAACCATCTTAGACATTGCATAAACATGAGCAGGTCTTACGAAGTGTGGGTTTGGTCCAAAAAATAAACAC
>VWYO01014370.1:0-48292 GCA_013400275.1 Rhadina sibilatrix | reverse complement strand
TGCCTGTATGACACAGATGGACACCTGCACTGTTTGTTTGTGAAGTTATTGTTGGGTCTAAAGGCACTCAATCACTGAGTACACACTATCTAGACTGACAGGTGGAAAAGCTTAAAAAAATTATAGGACATTTATATTGTCATGGCCAGCAACAGCTTTCAACTTACTGTGTTTGGGGACATGTTCCTAAAAACAAGACAGCATGAGAACCATAAAACAATTTGTAAAACAATAACCCAGAAATAAACCACTGCAAATAGATTTTCGTATTTGTCAGTCATCTATCCATTATAAAACATGGAGATTTCATATGTGTTTAGTCAATAAATTATTATTTGTCCAGAGCTTATGTTTTTAAGAGCCTTGTATAATGCAAAGTTAGGAACCTAATTATTTTTGAAAACACAATGTTACAAAGCCTGCCCTTCATCTAAAGATATTTTAAAACAGAAGCAATCAAAACCAACCAAAATAATAAACATCTTCATATAGTTCTACTGTTAGACAGGAACTAAACTTTCAAAAAGGAAATTTCAATTTAAATGTGGCCTCCCAGTGTATTTAGATACATTCTCTAACTCTTCAACTGGCCAGCAAGGTACATACGTAAACTATAAGAGCCGCCCATAAGCAAGTGCTCCAATTACAAACTACAGAAAGTGATGACCACAGTTTTTTTCTTTCTACTTCTCAGTAGAAAATCCAATTCTGTTGATCTATTCTTGGAAGCACTCCACAATGTTTTAACTCTGTAGTAATTATAAGGAAAGCAGGGGTCTTTTGTCATTCCCACACTGCTCTTATTTCTCATCGAGGGGAACAGTTTTCTGCTAAAAGCTAATTTTCTTTTTATTTTCTTCTTCTGTTAATCATAATTTGCATAGCAGTACACTTAATGGCACACTGAAAACCTGGCTAAGAAATCCTGTTCTCTAATGTATTTTAATATCAGTCTGTCTAAGCTACTTTTCCATGAATGTGCACAGAACTCAAATATTTGCACGTGCAAATCTTGTAAATCTAGTAGCTGCCTGAACAAACAGGAGACCACTATTGAAACTTCCCCATGAGCTTTTTTTTTAAAGAAGTTCTGCTCTAAGAACCTTATTCAAGGTCTGGCTTTATCTGACAAAATGCTGCCAGACTATGAAAACAAAAAAAATTCGACTTTCCTTTAATGCTTATTCATAGGCTGTGTTGGTGGGCATTGATAGGTATTTACCATTCTACTACTTTTTGTACATTTAAAATACATACTTTATTACTGTCTCACTGCTGCCCAGTCACATTCCAGGAACTCTGCCCATAGCACTGCTGTTTTCCTGCCCCCTCCTCTGATCTCTCTGTCCTTCTTCTCCATCTACTCTGAACTTTCCTGTCCTACATTCCCATTCTCTTTCCCCAGGAAGCACCTCATCTGTGGAAAGCTTTTGATTCTCCTGATATTTACAGAAGGGAAGAGAGGAAATAGCGGAGAAGTTCAGGACTCCAGCTGCCATATGCATGACACTCTTTACATCTTTTCCTTCCCTTTCCTCTTCCTCTTTGTGTTCTCCATCCCCTCTTCCCATGTCATGGGATGGAAATTACACTAACTGCTTCTTTTTTTTTTCCTGGATATTTTGTTCTCTGTCAGTGGAGAACCTCAGTATTTTAAAAATCTTTGGGCATAACAAGAAATAGAAGACTGTAACGCAGCATGAGTTGTTGATCAATATCCATCATTGTTCAAGCTTGCATCAAAATCCAGTATTAGTCTGATTGCACAAAGAGTGGAGCTTTTGAAGCATCTTGTGTAGAAGTTCTGTATTCTTGAACAATGGCACTTGCAACACATTGAGCAATTAGGTGATCTGAATGGGTAAACAAAACAGATTCTGGGTGATAAAAGTGACATGATATTTTATGTACTGCAGACTGAAAACATTGCTGCAGCAAGGAACAACACATTTTTAACATCCTACAATTCCTGAAGGCTAATTCCCAACCAGTGATACTCTGCATGTGACATAACCAATTTTCTTTCCAACAGGTAGAAAAATTTGTAGTTATAAGTAATGAAATCTTGGCAGCTGGATAACTAACTTGTCTGTATTGGGGTCCATGGAATGAGTTGGGAACACAAAAGAGTCGTGTGTGTGGTGCAGGCACATAGGCTGTACCTGCAAGTTTTATAAGGGTCAGTAGAAAGTCTTCATGTGTTTGAATTCTTAAAAACCCCAAACACTTTTTTTCTTGTAGACTATGGAAAGTACAGTAGCTAACAATGCATGAATACTAGATTTAATCAGCCACAAAAGTGTCTTTTTCTTATTTTCTGGAGAGGTTATTTAATAATTTAGGTGTTTTGTCTTTGTATAAACGTATTTTCTCACGCATTGTAAGAAGAAAATTTACAGGGTTCTCTTTATTCTTTCCTGCTATTCTATTTGTAAATTATTGTATTAGAAATATGTCCAAGTAGTGATAAAGACTACTTTGTATTAGACAGTTCTCCATTAAGTCATTTATTTATGCTGTGTGTTGAATAGCCCTAATAATAATTGCAGAACGAGTCTCAGAGATATAGAGAGACTCATTATATACATATCTATATCTCTGAGACTCATTTTAACGAGTATAGTTATATATCTATAACATATAGATATGTTATAGACCCACTGTGGTATTTTCAATCACAGTGTTAAGTCTCTAAAGAAAATTAATTACTTTATTGCAAAGGTAGTTAAGCCCGCTTGTTACAATTTTTAAATCTGATTGGAAAAAGACTAGACTAACAAGTGTAACTGAAGTACTAAAAATGTTACAATGCCTTCATTTTTCCTCCTTAGCTTCTGATATTCTGATAACAAAGATAGAAAAGAAAGTTGCTTTAGGGAAATATCAAGCAGTATTTTAACAAATATATAGAACAGCCAGCTGGGCATGTATATTTATATATATATGCCTTTGATAAAACATATTTCTTCCAAACCCATAAAAACTGAGGGGAACATGACTGCATGAATCTTCAATGAAAATCTGCCAGGACTTCTTTCATTTCTCATTTTTAATAGGTCAGTTAATGACAGAAGTAGTTTAAACTGAAGATTTTACAAAAATGCTAACAGATACTTTAATTACTAAAAAACATATGCATATAGATGCATAACTATACATGTTTATACATGTGTATGAATGTGTCTGTGTGCATACAAAGAGTAATAGAGATGTAGAAGTG
Organism: Rhadina sibilatrix; assembly: GCA_013400275.1. Lineage (NCBI taxonomy): Eukaryota > Metazoa > Chordata > Aves > Passeriformes > Phylloscopidae > Rhadina > Rhadina sibilatrix. The sequence continues at coordinate 45,072 of VWYO01014370.1, read as the reverse complement.
TGTATATGATTCTGCAGAGCCCGTCCACACTCAAGTCTTTTGGCTGCTCTGTCAACAGTAAAGTGGCATAAGACCACAGATATTTCTGATATTTTCCTAGTCACATTTTTTATTTCTTGTTTGCAGGAAGAACACTGGAAAATACATGTAGAAATAGTCTCATAAGTTTTTTAGAACCTGAATAATTTTATAGCAACATTTTAGAAGAGAAATCTGAATTCTTTGATACCTTGTAGTGAAGGATTGAATGATGAATATACTGCACCTTGGAAACAGAAGAGCTGTGAACTTTTCAAATGCTTTGGCAGCAAAGTAATTTGTCAGAAAGAATAAAAGACTTAAATTAATCATCCAACATGAAGCAATTGCTCTCTGGGTGAACTTTTTAAGTGTAAAAATCACACTTAACTCTGTGCAAAATTAATCTATGGAATTTCAAGAACGTAATTCTGGATGTGAATATGACTTCAAGCATCTAAAGCTATGATATACCCTAAACTTACAATCTAGAGACTCTTACTGGCAATTTAAAAGCTCAGAATATGTGATCTTTCAGCACATAATGGTTACCAGAGGATGTATAAATCTCATGTCAGATAAAAATTTCAGGGAAAAAAAACTTTTCTTGATAGGTGGAGAGATGTCATGTGTTGTTTTTTGTGTTATTGCATAACGATTATTAAAAGTAATTTCAAGACTGGTGTTTATTTAGGCGAAATTTGGACAGATTTGCCTTTGCCTCCCGCATTTCAGGTGCTTGATTCTGCATGAGAGAAACACTTCATTCCCTGGAAAAAGCTCCTGCCTTCTTTATCTGGAAAATGCAAGGACCTCTTCTTGGGAGTTATCACTGTGCAGTTATCTTGTTTTTCTTTTATCCTTAGACATCTAAGCATAGGATGTAGGTTTGACACAGAGGACTGGATTAAATGCACATGATACTTGATCTGATTAATTATGACTACTCCTGTTTTCTGTTCACACAGTCTGTTTGAACTCACCCCAGCTCAGAGAACACAGCTCTTCAGGGAGACAGCTGCACTTGTTACATTTCACCTCAATTTGGGGAAAGTTGGACTTGCTGAATAAAGTTTTAATTTAAGTCAGTGTTAGAGAAGGTGGTATTAGACCTCTGTCTCTCATTGCACTCTCACACCATCATAGTGATGCAAAATTGCACATATGGTCCCATCTCACAGAGGCGGCGTCTTTCTGACAAGCTTAGTGAGAGCCAAAGAGAAAGCTCTGTACTGCTGATTTCTCTATAGTCTTGTTCAGAAGAGTCCAAATGGACGTATACCACTAACTGTTGAAACATTTTCAAAATGTGTCTTTTTAAATTTGTTTACAATTACTTTCAGAGGCCTCCATCATGAATTTCCAGCTCTAAGAATAGTACAATCCTGTGACATTTTTCCTTCAATGCACTGAACCAAACTGGAAGCTCTAAAATCATTAAAACTGCTTGTGAGTTAAGGTACTGCACTGATTGTGAAAGAATTATTGATCTTGGCATACTGTGAATAAAAATAGGGAAACAATTAACTCCTAACATTTTAGAAATGCTAAAATTATATACAGATTTACTCTCTAGTTTCATAAATTCTCTGAAATGTTGCTAATGTCACAGAAAATGTAAACATTCTTTTGGCTTTCAATAGGATGAGAAAATAGCTGGGGATGATTGTTGTTCATATTCTTGCACAGATAGCGAATAAACCATTCTTAACTGTCAGGTAGAATTGTGATTGGAAGCGTTAGTCAGTCTTGAATTCTGCCAACAGGAGAGTATGTCCAAAATAACACAAACAACAGTTGTTGCAAAGTAAGTAGCTGAAGATATCACACACTAGGTTGGCATTTGTGTTCAAATGCTTGCTTAGTAGATATTTATTTGTGTGTTCAGGGCTATAATTCTTGTCTAATTTTGACATGTGTATCCAGATATCTACCCACTGAAAATTGGTTCTTTAGGATTATTTCAGAAACAAAATTCTTCTCACATAAAAACATGCATTTAAAGGTTGCTGAACTCTCTGCTTTCTACTCATCCATTTTGTGGAAATTTCTTGTGATTACAGGATATAGTATAGTGACTCCTTAAAATTAGTCTTGTAGTACTGCCAAAAAGGAAAAGAAGAATAAGTGCTGCTGGAGACAGAAGAAATAGCTGTAGGATTAAGGTTATGTCTGCCCAGCGTGTTCCTACTGATAAGCCTGAAGTCCATCCAGTGCTATGGGGATGCATGAGGGCTTTGACCCTTTGTATGGACATAACGGATGCCAACACTTTTCAGAATATGATTAAATCGTTTTTCCTTTTTACACACCTATCATGTGTCCTACTGGAAGTCAAACAACATCAAGGGATACGTAACTGAGAGACAGGCTTCATGAAACTGATTCTTGCAAATTCTTAAACCAGGAAAACGTTTCCATGTTCTTTTTTCAATTTCTTAGTCAGACTAAGACTGTTTTTTACAAGCATGGTCCCTTTCAGAGTTCACATCCAGGCTGCTGCTACACAGTACTGTTGTACAAAAATCAGATTAAATTACCTACTAGAAAATAACTATCAACTCAATGGTTATAACCACTTTCATTTTTTAGAACAAGAAAAGTACTGAATATATATTCAGGAATGTCAACAACATGCTCTACACAAAGCATTTCCATTAACACAGAAACTCCTCCAGGCCTCCAGGGGAAGAGTTGACAGTCAATTCCATAGCAGAGAGGAAGACTGAAGGAAATAGTGAAACTTTACCTGTGCAAGTCTGAGGGCTTCCACACTTCCACATTCCTGCTCTTTAGTAGTTGGTAGTATACCAGCTACTACTACTACTTTATTAATCAGCCAAGAGAAAACAGTCATGCAGAAAATTCTTAATGTTTGGACCCTGTGAGTTGAAAGGTTTTTTTGCCTCCCACTATATATCTCTGTCTTGCTGTCATAATAGAAACATAAAATGTGATCTTCATAGGTTAAAGATAGGTTTGTGGAGAATGTATTTGCTAAACAAAGAGGGACATCTCTTTTACATTTCTAATTTGAATTCATTACCAAACAATGTAGCACCTTCTGGTGTAGTTTTCTAGTGGACATGTACAAGAAATATGACAAGAGTTAGCTCAAGACTTACCATTATTCTTTCATAAAACAGCAGCAGCATACAAAGCTGTAACTCCCATGTTTGGAATATTTGTGATTCCAGAACAGCAAACTTCTTTCAAAATTTTGCAGAAAAGAAATGACAGTGAACTCAAAAGCACCACTGAAATTAAAATGAAAGTCCGGCAGTTAGATCATGTTTAGATTTCAAACCAAAAAGGAGTTACTAAGGACTATCAAAGCCTCATGCCATGTAAGTGGAAATATTTTATGCATGCAGATGGTCTATGGTCTATTTGGCTTATTATTACAGTGAAACAGGTAAAAGCATAATGATTCCTTACATAAATATGCTTCTTTTTGATAATTTACAGCTGTTTTGCTTGTTTTCTTTCACTGTGCATTTGAGCAACTGTTCATTTTGGTCAAGGATTAAATTCCTCCCCACTGAAAAGTATTAAATACTCAGGAAATCTTTGCTAAATAGAAGAGAGCTAAAAATGAAAATTATGCTCTATTCTATATCAAAGGCAGATTATTACAGTTCACTAGGAGGTATGTTGTAGCAAGACAGAATTCCAAAATAGAATCACTATTAATTTATTAAGTCAATTTCCAAAAAAGGAAAAAAAAATTAAAGAAATGGTGAGTCATGAATTCCACCGTCACCAAACCTACAACTCTATTTCCTTTTATAGATTATTTCACCTGAACACACATGTTTCTTTTCCTTCCAGCTCCATAGAAATTTTAAAGAGCTGCAGTGTATGATAGAGAGAGCAGTCAAGAGAAGAATCTTCCACATGTGAAGAAAATCTAGTAAAATTTGATGTAAAATTCAGGGTGATTTTTTACTAAGGAGACCTGAAGCTTTTCAACTACTGTACCCTGTGAGACACATTATCTGCAGGACCTGATGTGAGAGAACACAAGATTTCATCCCATAATCTTTGTGCCTCTGGAGATGCGTGTTGCCATTTCATTTGTCCTTCCACCTCTGAAGAGAAAGGTGCAAACCATAATCATTTTCTCAAGGTGGTATTTTTATTCATTGTGTCACAGTATTTAAAAAATAAACTATAGCAGAATTTCCCATTTTGAAATAGATATTTCTCACAGTAATAATAATTTTCAAGTATTATTATTACTATTTATAACTATGTAATTTTTGCATCCTCATCTGAATTCCTGTTTGTGTCAGTCTTGGTGTCTTTATACCACATGTTAGAAATAATACCTTATTGTTATTCAGTGTACATCCAAATTTGCCCATGACTTTCTGTCTTTTTCTTTCCTGTACAGCTGTTGTTGGAGTACATTCCTTTCTGGTTTTTTAATATATCTGCAAGAAAGCCATGAGGGTCCATATGCTTAACATCCTCCTGCCATGTTTCATGACACTATGGAGCTGAGTGGTAGCCAGAGAAATTGATGGAAAACAATTCACTGTCATTATTATTTTTATCCATTAAGTTACTAAATACTTGTTCTCATCAAGTGTCTCTAATTTATTTGCAGTTATTTCAGAATATTGTTACTTTATACACATATGTAATTGCTTTATCCACATTTTTTAGTTCCTCTACTGCAGGCAATGCTTAAAATGTCATAAAAAGCCATGAAAATCCTAATCCTGTGAAGACTTTGAAATTTAGATTTTTTGTTTTCCCAAAAGATATATAAAATTCTGAGATACACTCAGGCATGAATGGAACAAAAAAAAAAAAAAAAAAAATTATATGGTTACATTCACATGAAGTTTCATAAAATTCTATTGTTTTTTCTGAAAGACAAGAGTGATAGCAAGATAAAACCTTGCAGAACTGACAACAGTGTCTTTGGTGCATGCAGAAAGTGACAAAACAGTGGTGTGATAGATTAAAAAGAAATGAATGTTAAAATAAAAAACAGGCAGAATTTTTTGTCACCTAGAGAAGGTCATTGTGATCCATATGACTTGAATGTAAATGTAAGAGAGAGATTAAACACGAGAAAGTTGCAAAGAGAGAGGTTAAATGAGAGAAAACTGCCAATACTTGAGAAATCCCCCCAAAAAGAAATAGTTCTGCATAGTCATGAGAGAGCTGAGAAGAGATACGGAAAACATAGGTAGAAGTTGATTGACAGGGCCAGGATGGAAAAAATCTAAGGGGATTTTTCTCTAAAATGAGAAGGGGAAACTTGCCTTTGCTGTCATAGAAATAGTCCTATACCTCTGTTCACTGAAGAAAAAGAATCTGGTTTCACCATTATGAACTCTTTAATGTAAGGATTAATATCTTTTAGTATCTTGTTACCCTGTGGTAACAAAGGGTGGTCATTCTCAAAGCAGATGTCTTCAAGCATTTAGAACAAGGAAGAAAAGGGAGGACAGAAGAGGGACACAATCGGCTATAATCTGCATAAGGAAATCTGAGAATATCTCGTAGATTAGAAAAATAGAAATAGTATTGCTTTTTTAATCTAGATCCAAAATATATCTAATTTTTCTATATTTATTCTTTGCTGACTGGTGCAGCCTGTGCTTTACAGGTTGAAGGTCTGGCTGAAGGCTGTCAGCCTGTGAATGCTGATGCTCCTTTTGATCTTTCTCTTTAACTCCAGAGACACCAGTTCACCTCACTCACCTTCAATTAATTCTGTCATCCTGTTTGCTGAGACGGCAGTAAGAGATGAACATGGGGCTTTTTCTCCAGGTGCACGCACAGCTTTTAGTCACTAGTCTCATGTCTCTGCTCACCAAAGGGTCAGAGTTAGCTGAAACTGAGCTGGTTGTTGTAATACTTCACTCTTGATGCACAGAACAATTCTGGTCAAAAACTTTACTCTGTGCAAAAAACTTAACAAAAAGCTTTGCTCTGTGCAGTCTTCACAACTGGAAACAAAAAAATGCTCTCTAGATACTAAAAAAAATTCTTGCAGCACACTAGCAGACATCTATTAATATATCTTGATCAATTTTGTCCTTTTGAGTTAAATGTGATTCTTGCTCCAGTGGAGTTTTCCTGGAAAGAAGGAAGTTAATACAATATGCTGTACCAGAAATGAAGTTATACTGGAATGAACAAAAAATAAATAAACAGCAATCCACTTGCTTAATGATTTTTATTTAAGAATTGGAATAATAAATATAAGAAAAATCTCTTACTGGTTTCTTTTATTATAGTTAATGGCTAAGTTAGATCTATTATTTACTCATTCTAAATCATATGTCTAAAGAACATTTCATGAAAACAATTATACAAAAAACACTGATTAATTTTGCATCTCTTCCTGCTTTTATAATCTTTGTCAAGTGAATGGAATAATTTCTACCATTTATGTTTCTTATTACAGTATTTGTCATTAGAATGAGGTCTCAGGAAGCATTTAGACTGCCTCATATTTCATGAGTTAAAAGTGTCTATTTTTCATGAGTTAAAATACGTCTATTGTTGTGACCTTTTTAATTTTCTGCATGTTCCTCTGTTACTTTATGTTACTTTCTTTCTCTGCGTATCTTTTACAGAGAACGGCAGTGGAGCTGGTGAAGGGTCTGAGGAGCAGCTAAGAGAGCTGGGGTTGTTCAGCCTTAAGAAAAGCAGGCTCAGGGGCAACTGTATCACTCTCTACAGCTTCCTGACAGCCAGGTGGAGGTCAGGTTCTTCTCCCAGGCAACCAGACAGGGGAACAGGACAATCTCAACTTGCTCCAGGGAAGGTTCGGGTGAGAAATTAGGAAGAATTTCTTCAGAGAAAGAGTGATTAAACATTGGAAATGGCTCCCCAGGGAGGTGATGGGAGTCTCAGTCTCTGAAGGTGTTTTAGAAACACTGGATATGATACTTGGTGCCATGGTCTGGTTGACAAGTTGGTGTTTCATCATAGTTTGGACTTGATCTTGAGGCCTTTTCCAAGCTGTTTCTGTGATGCTTCATTCCAAGATGGTAAATGTGGACTTGCAAAAATGACAAATGACACAAAACAGAATGTCTCATGGAAATAATCCCAGTGTGTCTATCCATGCAGTGTGACCTTTGACTTACCTCAAAATAGCATTACAAGTATATCAGCAGCTGGTACAATGATGCTGTGCTGCACAGTGCTGTGAGAACTCAAAGTAGTTAGGGAACATCTCATTGCCATAAGATGTGAAAGATATATAGAGATATAGAACATTTTTATTCCTATCTAGTTGTGAAACTGTTGCTAATAAACACTGGTAAGATAAAAAACTTCCCTTTTTTGAGATTTAAACTAGTGTTTGACAATGGCACATTAAGATGAAACCTTTAAAGGGGTAATTTATCTTACATTGGCTCAGTATAAAGCTCTTTTGCATTGAAATACCTAGTGCTTGCCAATCTTGAAGATGTTTAAACTGTAGTTCTTAGTGGCAGTAATAGATGTTTAAAATGCAGTTTTTAACTCACTCTATGACTAAACAGAAAATAGCCTGTCATTGTGGTTGAGTCAAAGTATGTGCAATCCTGGTCCATCCCTGACACCGTTAAGAGGAAAAAAGAACTGAGGAAGCAGTGTAATGGATTATATAACTGCCAACAAAATTTCTTTAATTTATATATAATTTAAAATGCAGTCTGAATCAGACAATGTGACTGGTGACTCCTTGTCTCACTCAATCTTTGCTTCACTCTTGGACAATGATAGAAAAATAGTTGCAGAGATCACAAGTATAGTTAATACAATTTAGAGCTTCCTTCTCAAAGAAAAACATCAGCTGACTGACAGCAATATGCTTTATAAAATTCTGGACAATTTCATCCAGTCTTTGATCCCAGAATTGTCTTTTCTTGCAATATGGATATTGTGACAAGAGGTACGGAGTTAATATTTCAGATAAAATACAAATAACTTTGACACTTTTTAGATTATCAAAGAATTTGTCAGAACAAAATACCAATTTTCATGGTCAACAGTGCACATTGCTTTTGTTTTGCGTGAGCCTCACAACATGAAGAGACTAAACTAAATATTATTTGCTACTGATTCGGCCAGAGAAATCTTGCAATGGTTATACCATAAATTCATTCCATCACCTTGCCCTTGCTGGTAGGTTACATAAATGATTGGATGTGGCTTCTAAATCATAAGTCTTATGAGTATGGTTCACAGGTTTCGCAGAGGAGGAGCAAGACTTACAGAAAACTCAGTGTGACTGTGACTGAATAACTGAGGACTGGTTCTGAAAGACATGTGAAACAAGGTAAAAAGTAATGGAAACTGGGAAGCTACAAAACACAGGGTTTTGTACTGAAAAAGTCTGAGAGTGTTCCTCTGTCATGACAGCAGAATATGAGAAATGATGGGAGCGTGGCTAAAGGTGGATGCTTGGGCAGGCCTGATGAACAGAAAGATAACATCAGGCACTCCTTTTCATAGGAGGAAATGAAAGCATGGAGGACTACTGAGTACCTTGTTATTGTGTCTCTCCTTGCAGAGAAATAGTTTGTATTTTTTTTCAAATCAAAGTTTTTGCATATATTCATAAATCCTGCTTCTCTGATAAATTGATCTAATTTTCTGAATATACTCTTTCATATTAAATGCACAGAAAGTAAACTAACCATCATTGTGTTCATTTAAATTAAATATACATATTTTAAAAGAAAATATTTAAAATTAAATGCGTAAAAAAAGGACAATCTAAAAGTTAAGGCTTGAAACTACCATAACCGTGACAATTTATTTCAATAAATCAAGTTATGTGCAATACCCACAACCTTCTTCAGATGTGAAAATTAAAGGTTGCATAACTGTAGTGCATAACACTTTCTCTGTAGTGAACTGCTTCAGAGCAAACACTGGTGTTGTTTTTTTGTTTTTTTTGTTTTTTTTTTTTTCCTTTCATTGAAAACTCTGTGAAACTGAAGATGCCAGAATTCTGGTTCTGCTTCCAGCTGATGCATGAAAAATAGGTGCTACAGGGTGGGTGGCTGCCACAGGGGCACATTGCTGACTGTTCAATTTTCCCACCAGGATGTCCAGCTCCTTTTCTGCAGGTGTGCTCCCATGCAGTTAGTCCCTTGAGTGTAGTATTTCACTGGGCTATTACATCCTAAGTTTAAAACTTAGCATGTTTCTGTGAGGGTCTCCGTGAGATTCTTTCTGGGCCTCCCAGACTACAGTTTGTCTAGCAAAATACTACAGGAGGTGGTGTAGAAAGGCAAGATAAATGTACCACCTGTACATGGTGGTGGCTATTTCATCATGGGAGCAAATCAAGTGGTAAAGTAAAATTTCCTCTTCATAAAATGTGCTCAATAAACTTCCTGTCCCTCCCATGCTTCAAAATGGTTTTTAGGACAAACTGCTACATAAAACCTTACATGTATTAGAGTGGATTTGACTTTCCTGTACTTTTCTAGATTCTCTTGCTTGCCTTTTTGAATATGGTTTTAACATTTGCCTGCTACCAGTTAGTGATCCTTCTTCAATCTTCTCTTTTTAAAACGTAGGTATTTCCATTTAGTCTTTAACTTAAAACACTCCTTGTTATGTTTCAATTCAAAAACTATTTCAATCCAAATATAGTTTGACCCAAGCTTAAAATCGTAAGTCTGCATGTAATTTAAAAAGAAGAAAATTATAAATAACATAAAAATGTAATACACACAGATGAATTGCTAGACTCATTCTAATATAATGAAAAAGTGAAAGAAGTGAACAAATACCTGTGAAACTAGAGAACTATTTATTTAAATAATTTTAAAGTGTAAATTTCAGCAAAGAAAGCAACAAAACAAGTGTAAAGATTTCATATTTTAATGTTTATGTAAGTTGTCAAGAATTAACAATTAATCAGACAAGTTACAGAAAGTGCAAATACAGAACTTGATTAAATGGAAGTTTCTTGTTTCCTATTTTACATTTGCTTACAATATTTTTTTTTAATTTAGCAGCAGCGCTCCAAGTAAGCATCTACCTGTCTTTTAGCAGAATCTGCAACTTCTCATTGAAGTGCCATCCAGAGTAATGTCAATGTACCTGTTAGTAAACTTCATTTAGACTTAATATTTACAAGGAACCCATTTTTCTCCTCCAGTGTGCATTACTGCTGCATTTATCATGACTGAATTACCTCTGTCTTTTCCAGTCCACTCGCTGAGAACCTGTGAAAATCCTTGAGGACTTTTTCCTTTTAGGGCTTTCTGTCTTTAGAAATAAATTAACATGACCTTATATCTGCCGTATCTACAAAATATGTTATTAGTTGCTATTGTTTTTACTATGACCTAATCAAAGCTAACATGTCCTCTATGTTTAGAATACTAACTTTTAAATAATTGTTTTGTGAGTAGGCAACAGTCTAAGGAAACTGAAAATTAAACACTAAGTGCTGATAGGCAGGTGCTTAAAATGACATGATTAAACTGGTAACTGGTTGGGCAACAAACATGGCATGCACAGACTCTGAATATGAGACATGCTCTGAAGTGTGTGCAATTTAATTGGTTGTTTTGTTTTCCTTCAAAGGAGAGGTGTGTAGCAAGGAGGAATATCAATGCCGAGATCTACCATGATTAGAAACTCATTAACTAGTACTTAAATATCTACTTTATTGACTTTTAAAGATCTGTTTAGTATGCATTTATATTTTAGCATGCTTAATTTGTTTGACTGTCTTTAAATGTTGCTGCAGAAGGGAAATTGATTATGCAAATCAGGTATTTCTTTGATGTTATCTTTTTGTTTATATCGAATGTACCTAAAATCTCCTTTCCCTGAAGACAGCATGGACAAACAGTCACACAAGAAAAAGCCCACTAAAGTGATCTTTCTTTCACACCTGCTGGCTACACTTCTTTTGCCTCTGGGAGTTTTCTCTTGGAGGGGGATGATACTGTTTGGGGGCAGGGAAAGGACGGAGCTGGGGGCAGCTGCTCTCTCTTGCTCTCGGCATTTGAAGGAGCACAACCAAGCTGTTGCTTACTGCCAGGAGAATTCACATCACTGGAGCCCAGTCCTAGGGATCAACTACCATCTGTTCATGTGACCAGGAATCCTGAGCTTGCCTTTTCTTGCCCTATGAGAGCTGCTGTCTCGGCCCCGCCGCTACTTCGGCCCTGCCCTGGGTCTCTGCTCCGCTGTGGCCCCGCACCTCCTGCCCTGCCGGGACATCCCACAGCTCCAGCTACCGCCGCCGGCACAGCTTCTGATACATCTCATCCACTAGCCAGGGATTTCTGCTTGTGAAAAATGAAGTTCATTTTCTTAGATAAAATTTATTAATTTAATAAAGGTAAAAAAAGGAGACAATTAGGAGACAGACAAGCAAAACCAATTAACGGCCGGGTGCCTGGCATGCAGCCAGAAAGCACACCTGCTAATGAAAAGGCTCATTCCTTAAAAGTACCAGCTTGTTACATATTCACAAATTCTCATACATGAATCAAACATTCCTCTTTAGTTTGAATCTCTCTGTTCAGTTTCAACTTCCCCCCAACCATTTTATCTTGTAGATCCATCTGTGAGTGGCTCCATTCCATCTGATAGCATGGGCTCAATAAATTCTTCCATTAGGGCTTTGGGGTCTGCCCTCATTATCCATCCAGATAATCCAAGAATGTGGGAAATTTTGTGGTTATCTTTCCTATTCTTCTGGGTTAAATACAAAAAGCATCTTACATCACATATTTTCTATTTTAATATTATGCTACAACCTAGAAATATATCCCTGTTAATAGCAAAAAAACCTAAATCTATATTAATACAGCAAACCCTTCCCAAATTATACATATAGCATTCATTTTAATATTTGTGAAAAGCCAACTTTATAATATGTATCTATAAGACTGCTCATTCCTGCTGTTCCAGCTTGGTGCTCCTCAGAGTCCTGCAGAGGCACTGGGATAAGACTGTACCGGGGTTTTGTGAAGCAAAGCCTCTCCTCCCTCCCTTCCCCTCTCGGCCGAGAAGGCCGTCACGAGGTTCCGGGTTTGTTTTGTTGTTAATGCCACAGTTATTGTAGTTTGCCTTGTTACACATACTAGTAAATAACTTTTATTCCTGTCCTTATATCTTTGCTTGAGAGCCTCTTAATTTCAAAATTATAATAAATTGGAGGGAGGGGGTTTTCATTCTCCATTCCAAGGGAGGCTCTGGCTTTCCCTGGCAGACACCTGTCTTTCAAACTAAGACATGGTGGAATCAATCCCTGTTGGTACAATGCTTAAATTTCCCAGAGTCCTTCTGGATTGAAGCTCTAAGTTGGATGTGCCACCACTCCCTCTGATTTAGTATTATTCCCAGATTTTCTGTCTTGTCACCTAGGTTAGTGATGAAGCTATTGAAGAAATAATATGTCAGTACTGACTCCCGGCTAAGTACCTATTCCAGCCAGGTGTCAAGCTAGTGATTACTTGCTTTTGGTCCTGGTTGTCCAGTTGCTTTTCAGTCCATCTAACAGTCTGTTTGTCTTGCCTATCTCAAATTCTAAACCAGAATTCTGTGGAAAGCAGAATCAAAACCTTATTAAATTCAAGCTTTTCCACAGCCAGATCTTTACTCTCATCTCCTTAGCCAATCAGGAGAGCAGTCAGGATGATTGAGCTTGATTTTCCCTTGACTTCTTCTGATTACTTTCTCATCATTGTCAAACTAAAGCTTTTGAATACATTTTTTTACTCTTCAGAGAAAGAGTGGCTCAAGAAGATATTTGCAGATTATAAGGTCAGCTTTAATTTCTGTCAGATGAAAGTAGAACTGACCTTGCAACGGAAAACTGGTATCACATCAGCTGTTCCCATGGATAAGAGAGTTACTGCAGTAGCTTGGAAGCTGGCCATGGAGACTGGCTACTGAACTTTTCTTCTGATCTTTGTGTGTATGACAACACATTAAATTAATGTTGTAGCAAAGTAGTCTAATCACTATGCATTTAAAATAATAAATTTCTTGGAATCAGCTGCAGAAACACTTTACCAAAGATTTAATTTGCAAAAATATGGTAGTACAGCTTGGAATCTAGGCCACTGGTCAACTCCTTGAATCGTTTTCTTTGCTACTTCATTTATTATGGCTTAAAATATATAATTCATTTTTATGCACCTTTCTGTGCTATAGCCACAGCCGTATATTCCCTGGTTGTCTCTAAAATTAACTAGTTAAACCAGGTGGTCTACAGCTCTTACTAAAGTAAAACATATGGGAACAGGAAATCATCCTGCAGTATCACCATCTTGCAGGCCTTCAGACAGATACACAACATTATAGCTAAAGGGCATGATGGACAACATATTACAATTTAACATTCCTGATGGCATACCAGCTATAATTTTATGTTAATAAGACAATCTCTAAATTTTCAGAATAGTGGGGAAAACGACATCTATGCTGTAGATGGTTTTAAGTACACTTAAATCTGTTGGTAAGTTTTGACATAGAGTGGTGTAACAGGGTGAGACAGAATGCTCTTCCTGAAATTAGACATAAAGACAAACAAACTGAAGGTAAAAATCCTTTTCACCCTACCTAAACTAAGAGACAGATACTATACATATGGACCCACATTCTTCTGCTTAGCATTAGCGTTCTCTGAGGATGTTCATGAAGTACTTTTTTCATTTATATAATTCAGCCCAAAGAATAGTTCCACAGTTACAAAATTTGCACTGTAAAACAGATATACTTTTTCTTTCCTCTTTCCTCATCTACATGATGGAAATGTGAAAATGTCAGACTTGCTTGTTTCCAAACACATTATGAGAATATGAATTCCTTCAGCTCACTAACTCTATGCGATATTTAGTTCTTATTACATCAGTTCTACACAAAAAAAATTTAAATATTGCTTTTTTTTAAAGTCCCATCTCATCTTCTATATTTTCTGCAGATACAGACAAAGAAAATGTAAATACTCTTCATCAGGAAAATAGAGAATGATTTTCTAGGAAAAAAAACCCAACAAAACAAAACAAGAAAAACTAAATGCAGATAACATTTGTATTGAATTCTAACATGTCTTAACTACATATTGCATCTCTTTCCAGTAGGAAAAGCCTATCATACTTACTGTAAATTCTATATTACCTGTAAACAAACTATAAAATGGGCTTACCAGCTAATGAGAAATAACTTTCCTTTGTGAAACTAACTAAAAACTATTAATGTAAAACCATTGTAGTATATGTTAATTCATGTTCCTAGATGTTATGATGAATTAATTCATCTTTTACTAATAAGGTGATATTGGTGAAGTGTAGAATATGCTCTTTGTGATAGTTGTGTTATCAGAATAAAAGTTTATAAAACTTAGGTGCACTGCAGGCTCAGGTGGGCGCTGAGCTGGTAGTTCTACAAGAAACCTCTCACATTATTTCAGTGTATGTTGGTTCATGTCCANCCCCAGTTATGGGTATAAGAATAGCCAACCTGGACCGAGACCTTGTGAGACCTGGGGAGCGTAGTGTCGCGCAGCATTACACGGAGGTCTCACCTGGTGCACCGCTCTCCTTGCTCCGATGATTCTGGTCAATTTCTGCATTGGCTTTGTCAATCTTGCATCCATGATTTTTCACTGGCAATCTGGCAATAAATTCTACTTTATTTTAAATTGGCTTTCGCTATTTATTATAAAGATAATAAGGCTCATCACAGCAAGATTTCCTGTTTAAATTATGTTTACAATTATTTAAATCCCTCTTTCCTGCTTCTTTCATTGCCAGGTTCTGCATTTGCCATTACAAGTGTGGGGAGCAAAGCAAATGTTTTGTCTCCTCTGCTAGAAATAGATCAAATATATCTCCTAATTTCAGAAATGAAGTCTTAAACAGAATAGGGAGAAGGGCCAGATGTGTTACCAACTCCTCATTTGGTCTGTGTCACTTTGGCCAACAATTGAAAAGACACAGAGTAATGATGAAATATTGTCATTTCTTGCTCTTCTTTTTCATTGCCTTTGTTGTTCATTTCAGACAAACTTCTTGCTGTCTTTAAAAACTACTTATATTTTAGCTGACAGCTCAATCCAATTCTTTAAAAGAAGGGTAGGTTGTCTGTTGGTATTGCAGATATTCACAAAATAATTCATCCTACTGTTATAAATGTGATCAGCCTAATTGTCAATAAAAATAATTTTTATTGAAAAATAGAGCAGAACAATCGAGAAATGCCACAATCAAGGTCAGTACCGAGCCCGAGCTCGGCACTGGGTGAACCTCGGTTGCGATCCACACCGCAACTCCCTGTCCACACCATGTACGTTGGGCACCTTACTTTTATACTGTATTTCGCTAGGTGCTGCTGTTTTTCCTAAAATTACATATTCATAAAGTCCTGATTCTTGTCTTCCTGGAACTTGGTGCTGAAGATGTAAGATACACATTCATGTGGTCTTGATGCCCAGTATTGGTTGCCTGATGAGATTTCCTAGAAGTCCCAGATCCAGGATGAGATTTACAGGAACCAGGCTTTGTGTCTTTTGAGTCTGTATTCATGTGGAGAACATGGATAAGATGCATATCTGGTTACTGAATCCTGAGTTGATGAGATCACTGAGGCTTAGGTGTCCATCTCCAGATGCACAGATCTTTATGCTGCTAATCTTGTGTGGCAGAGTCTTTGCTGAAGGATGCATTCTTGGACAGTAGCCTCAGGCAGGTGTGAGGTTTGTGGCTTCCAAGACAGTCCAGGGGTTTAGGTTAAAGGTACACTACATGATTTTTATTATAACATTAAAAGGAACATATATACAATAAAAACCAGATTATATACCACATTTACCACACTACCCTGAAAAATTCAATTACTTTTCTTTACTGCTGGAAGCAGTCCACTGAACTTTCCCACTTGCAAGATGATCACATCCCATCAAAAGAGTTTATGATTGTATTTGTCAGAATCAAATTCACCTTGGATGTGCTTTTCATTCCAGTTAGTGAGTTAGGTCTTAGCCTTCCCCCAGGGTAAACATGTTGTCCTAACTTCTATTCAACATTCTTGGCTAACAACTGATGGAAGAATGTGAATAGAGTAAACCAAAGTGCAGACTTTTTAATAGGCATTGTATTTGTGCAGACACTCAGTGTGGTGGCCACCAGCCTCTATAATAATCAGAAATTCTCTAATCAGAAAAGCTCTGGCAATGCAATAGCTATGGGACATTCAGCCAAGTGCTAATCTGGGGGAACTCCTCTCTGAAATGCCTTTACCATGGGAGGGTAGGGTAAGAGCCTCTGCAATTTCCCCTTCCATTTCATAGTTAACTGAATATACCAGGGATTATTTGATCTCAGGTGACTTTTCTGAGATGGTTGCTTGTGGTAACTGAGCTAGCTGGGATGGATAATACCTTAGCCTAGGTAGCCTATGCAGAAACCATAAACCTGACACCATGGGAAGCGGAGTATGGAAATTAGGATGCTGATGGCATCATTCCAAAATAGATCATGTCTCTAGTTCTAGTTCTCCATTGGTTTAGGACCTTTGGCATATATAGTCAAGCCCCTTTCCCCAGTTTGGGATTGGACCCCTGCCCCCAGGTAACCTTCTATATTGTTAAGTTAGCCCTGCCCTCCGGCCTTTGGATGCTGCCCCTTGGGCCATGTGTTTGTTATTTTACCACCATTAAAGTTCTATTTTTGGGCACTCCATTGTTTCCAGTCCCGTGCATTTTTGCCACATTCCGCCTGGCTGGACAAGACCTGGAATCACACTGTCCACTGTGATAGTTGCTCTTCCCCTGAATTATTTAAGTAGCTACACATGCAGTATACATTTAATTTCTCAGAGTGAAGTGGTATTGTACACCATTACTGACTGTGTGCTTTTTGGGCACTTTGCCCTTAGCTAGCTATTTCTTTTCTGAGCTGGAGACCCATTAAAAATCTTCACTGTAGCTAAGGTATGGTGTTAACCCACAACATTTACTTCATGCATATTGGTTTACAATGGTTGCTGTGTAACTGTGCAGAACTGTGCATGGCTGTTTTAACCTGTGTCCATGTCATGAGCAATTAATCCTACCCTTCCTCTCATTTTAAAGTACACCCTACACTTTCCATAGCCACTCTTAATTACATCTATGTGACAGGTAGATTTAAAAATGCTTAAATTATATTTATTCATAGGTATTCTCGCGGAACTCCTCCGTAGGACAAACACAAGAATATATTTTTAAACATTCTTGAACATGCTCAAGATCCTGATGCAAATTCTGTGTCACTGATCCTCTTGCACATTTTATATTTACTTTTTTCTCTTGAATCAGAGGTTGCAAGACAAGTATTGATTTAAATTTTAAACTCCACTTACATTAACAATATGCCANTTTCTACAGGATCATCTCTACTCCAACAGAACCACATCTGCCACTCCAGGAGGACTTACCTTTGGACTGCTTCCCACACCCTGACCAACAGGGTGTCAGGTTGTAGCTCTGACTCTGTCACGGTTTTCTAGGATTGTTGTTTGTTTGTTCGTTTGCTTATTTGTTTTGGTTTTTTTGTTCTATTACATTTATATTGTTAATATTCCTGGTAAGAAACTATTATTCCTATTCCCAAATCTTTGCCCGAAAGCCCTTAATTGCAAAATTATAATTTGGAGGGGGTGAGGGGTATACATTCTCCATTCCAAGGGGAACTCTAGCTTTCCCTGGCAGTTAGCTGTCTTCCAAACTGAGACAACCACACAAATTGTCATCCAAGCCCACATACAGCCATGTACATTTCATTAGTTTGGCTACAAAATGCATCAAAGAAGCATTTGTTTCCACTTGCCTTTTTACTTTATTGCCCATAGGACTTCTTGGTATTTTCATTATGTGCTTAATTCTTCACTGTTCCATGCCCCTTTGGTATCTCACTCTGAAGAAGTTTCAGCTATACAGAACTCTTAGCTATGGATAATCACAGTCAATACATTAATTATTTGATTGTGTTGCCATTTCATATGCAATAGCCCCTGAGTACCACCAGTTAGCCATAACATTACTTTAATTTAATTTTTAATTACAGAATGGGTAGATAGGTGGAGAAGCTGAAGAATAAGTGCTCTAATTTTATTTATCTAATGTAATTGAAAAATACAGCAGTGGTGATTCTAATCTCAACTGCAAAATAAGGATCTATATGATCTACTTTTTGCAAATAAATTGTAAATTGTCAGGGCCTGCTGCTGATAATATCAAGATTGTGGGCTCAATCCCTGTAAAGGCCATTTACTTAAAAATAGTACAATGATTGTTGTCAGTCCCTTCCAACTCAGAATATTCTGTGATTCTCAGAATATTCTGTTCTCAGAATATTCTATGTGATTTCACATGATTCCTAAACTATTTCTGTCCTAAGTTTCAATAATGTAATGCATTAAAATAAAAACTGAAAAGTAGATGATTGCTTTGTATTGAACTGTAACACCTTTTATATATTCAGAAAAAATACAAGAAATATATTCTTCCTGTAAAGACAGAGGATAAGACAATGTATATGGGGACTGACAGTGGTCAGAAAATAGATTCTTAGGCTCCAGGCAGTGACTTGGGGCCTGTGAGAAAGCTAAGCATACAATACTCTCATTCTGGCCTGAGAAATCGTAAGGAGAAATCCAAAATAATCCCTGTAAACAATCCCTGTAGATAGCCTCCTCCTGACACATGGTGTTTTCCAACTTGTTTACTAGCAAAGATGTTTACAAAGAGGTGTAGGCTCTAAATGACCAATCCTTTTCATTGTACCGTAACTCCATATAAAAAGTCTTTCTCTCAATTAAGTCTTTGCTGTATGCCCTCCAAGAGGATGGGAGTCTATGTGTCGTTACATGAGCCATCCTGAATCATAACGATGCAAAATACACAGATATTTTGGGTTGTATCTTAGGATTTTGTTTGATTTTGTTTGCTTTCACTTCTTCAGTTTTCTGGAGTTATTTACTGGATTAAAGGCAACAGATTTTGTATAGAGATAGTGTTCTTCAATAGTTTTGTCTCAATTTTTAAATGAGAATTTATTTTTAAATTGCGTTTTATCCTTAAGTTAATTTTTTTAATAGCAACCGTCTTACACCCAAACATTTTGGTTTTAATTTATGAAATTAAAAATATCTGAACATCTCAGCATAATAGCCATATAAATCATGCTTTAAAAGGAATATAAACAGTTCTATAATTAAAATTATTCATGTTCTGTCATTCAAAACCAAATCAAGACTCTTTCCTAAGGAAACAAATTTTTGTGTCTAGTTAAAAATGTAGCTGTAAAATGTGCACCTTCACCCAGATAATTTATAAAAAATCAAGTGTGTTTTCCTAGCAGAAACAAAGTATGGGGTTCCCAGGCAAGATACTGATATAAATATTTTTTAGTTCCTTGTCTAATTTACCCTCCTTAAGTATAAATTTGAGTTATAAATGTGAATACATTTGTGTATATGAATTGTAACAATGGCTATGGCATATAATTAGTAATAGCAAAAGAAATTGATCATTTAATAAGTCATTTTTTATGAAACTAACAGAGTAAATCTTATACTTTATGATACCTATCTGTATGTCTATCTATACATCTATGTCTGTATCTATGTCTGTATCTGAACCAGACAAAGCAAACTATATTTGATGGATACTTTGAACCAGGTATTTTTGTTAATGAACTTTGTTCACTCTTCAAAGTATAGCAGATAATAGGGAACAAGTTTAAGACCTCATTAGAGTTTCCGGGTAGCTGCATTTTAGTGCCCTCCACAAAATCATTATAGTAATATTAAACAGAGTCAGAGAAACTATTTCATAATTCTTCTGCATCAGTCATTAAGTATTTTTAGTTTATCCTTATTTTCACCTTTTTTTATTTTCTATAATCAGTCATTATGGGGCCCTTATGAATTTTTGGCTGTGCGGTTGGTTCTCAAGTTGAGTAACAGAAATTTACATACACATATTTAGTCTTGCAGAAGTCATATGAAAGTACTAAAACGAAACCAGCACACAAGAGGAAGACTCGCCAGATGTGCTTTTAAAAATAACAGCCTCAAGAGCATAGGATCAATGGGAACACTGCAGGGACAGCAGCGCAGCCCCTACTTGGCAGGCTGAATAGGAAAGTCATTCCTGTTCTGTGCTGCATGCTCTCTTCTTTATCAGGTCATTTTGTTCTCAAAGAAGGTACTTCTAACAATGAGCAGTTCTGTGAAAACACCTGACAGCCCCTGGGAAGCCATGCCTAGGCTATCAGCCCTGCAGCCAGTGACATGGTGTAGTCTGAACAGATGTCCTATCAGTAAGCTGAGACTAAACGCTCAGATACCACAAGTGCCTGCATTGAGGAGAAGTTAGGGAGTGTCAACAGGAGAAGCAACACCTCAGCTGGTCCAGAGAGCAAGTATTTTTTCATGATGTTGATGCACAAAGTCGCTGGATACTGGCACTTGGTATTTTTTGCAAGATCTACAAAGGCAAAATGTCTTATCTCGTCTCAAATTTGCATGAAAACAAGATTTTAAAAGAGAGGATAGAAAAAAATATTTATAAGTGACATAAACAATTGATAGTCACCATAATGGTAGCAAAGAGCAAACATTTACCACTTGCCCGCCTACAAAAAAATCTTTTAGGAATCCCATAGATAAGCCTACATACCTAAACCAACAGGTAATGATGTATCGAAACACAGAAAATAGAAGGAATGAAAAGTTTAAAGAATAAAATTAGTTGGCATACGGATGTGGTCAAGACATTAAGGAAGAGTCAACCCAAGTTTGTAAAATAAGCCACACCTTACAAAACACTGAGGGTCTCTCAAGGAATCAATGTTCGTAGGGACAAGAAAGTTCAAGCACCACAAGCACTTAGAGGATGCTATCTGTCATAGAACAGGAAAGTGGGACTGCACACAGTTAACGGGTAGGAAACTAAAGGTCAGAACATATGCTCAGTTTTCATGGAGACAGAATGAGTATTTTATGAAGTCCTCCTCCATACAGTGTGAACTTACTTCAACACAGCATTGTGCAGAACAAAAATCTTCAAGAGTTCAAAAAGATATTGGAAAAATTACTAACACTTAGATATAGTTGTGGTTTGATTTAAATATTTCTTGTTTTTAGAAATGTAGATAAATACATAAAGCCAAATTGTTTCAGCCACAACCTCCCCTCCCCCCCAATTTGTCTTCACATGTATAGGACTTTTGAGTTTCTACAGACATAAATTTGGGATGTATAGTTCAGGGAAGTGCAGTATATGGAGGTGACTTTCCTACTGTTTACATGACAGTTGGAGAATCTTAAATTCCCTATTAGAAAGACAAGAAGGAAGCTTATAATTATCTTTTTCTTTATATGTTTATGAATTCTTATGGGCTTCAATCAGTGCATGTTTTACCCAGCAGTCAAACTCAAGATAAAATTAGGAAGTCTTATCTTCCTTGAGACATCAAAACTGCTGATTAAGTTTTTGCCTGTCTGTGAACTCAGAAATAGCATTCAACTATGCAAAAGATCGTAATTTTTTTCCTGAGAATTCGCACACAGGTATTTTTTAAGATTGCTGAAATTCCATGCTCTTCAAAGGAAGCAGTANAAAAAAAAAAAAAAGGAAATTGAAGGTTCAAATATTCATCAAGCTGTAGCTGAGAAGACTCAGTTCTGATCATAATAAATGTGCTCCTGCTTTCTCACTTCACATACTTTACAGGAGTCAGGGCTCAGGCTTGGTGAAAAAAGAAGGCATTCACTGTTGTAAATTGCGGGATGGATTCCACCCAGCCCATGATGTTCCCAGAGATGATATGGGCAGCACAGTCTGCTTTGGTAATTTAAAATCTCTTCTGATAAATGCACAGGAATGTATAGAAATACTTTTCTGATGCAAACGTGTTTACAGCATCTATAGAAAATAGCTATCAGCAGTCAGAATCCACAGATTTGGAGCTCTTATGACTAATAGCCTGTGAAGAATGCTACTTCTGTCCTCATAAAGCTTTGCAAAGGGCAGCATTATCCAACCAAAGGAAAAATGTGTGGACTTTGTAGCGAAGATCAAACTTCCTGAAATTAAAGGGATCAGGGAATAGGTTGTACTTTGGGATCAAAATATTCCCTTCTTTGGTGTTGTAATCCATCAAGATGAATGATGAACTGTATTCAACAATTAGAAGGATTGTTTTGAATATCTTTCCCCCTGTTTTTCTAGTATGAGAGAGGAAACTGAGTGCAGAAACACAAGAATCATGGCATGTGATACACTGAGAAAAATGAGTTTAATTTTCTCTCACTTTTTCTAGGTGCCTAAATCACTTGCATCAATATCTGAAATGAAAGAAATATTCTGAGTCCTAAATAGGTTACTGCCCATATTTCAGGTCTCAGAAATAAGGATCTGAGAAGAAAAATTTAAACATGTTTAATGTGATGAATGTTGAAAAATGTCTGAAGTCCCTGAATTGTTTGCACAGAGTCAATATCACTAAGGCATAGCAGCACATAGAAGATTTATGGGACTGTAACAGAAAATTAAACCTAAATTGATTCAACAAATTACTGCATATAAGAACAAGCTAAATAATTTTAAAAAAATCAATGTGAATAATTTGAATAACTGGAAAGTATAGAGGAAAATTGTTGCAAAGTTTAATGTTTATTGCACATTTATTTAGTGATTATCTTGAAATGACAGTTATTGAATTAAAAGATGAATGTGAGCTATTTTTAAGTGCATGACAGGAGAAATTATAAGAAACAAAGGCAGATAATTTTCTCAGATAATTTCTGAGAACTGTGCTACAAAGTGGTAATATCTGTACGACATTTTGGAAGAGGATCTTACACAAATTAAGTCTCTTACTATTTCATGCTCCTTCTGTGCAATAACAGAAAAATTGTAAATGCAAACTAAAAATGTCCTGGGATGTGAGGTCATTTGTAGTTAAAAAATTTTGGACTCCATGCAAGCAATAGCATAATTTTAGTAACAAAAGTGTAAAAAAAAAATTCTGGCAATCCCTGCATTTGTTAATTTATTTCTTATAAAGCAATTGAATTTTTAAAGTACTTTAGGAGCCAGCTGCAGACTGGGAAAAATAACAGAATGAAACTAATTTTGTAAATATAGGAAAACTATAAAAATAATAATTATTTCCTGAGAAGATATCTATAATGCTTAGGGAAAAAAAATTAAATCTTTTTTGTATTTTAGAAAAAATATAAAAAATATGTTTGCTGTCATAAAACTCTACATGGTTTCTGACTACAAGTTCTCAGGTGATTGCTTCTGTTTTCTAGTCTTTATTCTTTAGGGTTATTTAAGGCCCACTTAGGAAGGAGCGATGTATCTTATGCACAAAGATTGATTTAAATAATTTTATTATTTCTGATGCTTGATTAGGGTGTTTTATATCTCTGGAACTTAAAGGCTTATGTGGCCTCTTCTGTACACCCTCCAGAGAGAAGGGAAAATCAAGTCAAATCATCATTCTCACTACTTTTTTTTTTTTTTCCTGTGGAGCAATCACATGGAATTTGTGTGCACTGTGCTTTTAATGTTAGGGAAATCCAAGGGAAAATAATTAAAAGATTTTATAGCACTATAATTTATTGATGAACATTCATTATGAATTCCTGACGGGGTAAAAATAAGGTGCCTCATTGTTATGCTTGAACTCTTTAATTTGCCGATTTAATGAAAAAAAGTATATCCCCATTTCACAAAAGTTTTTGATTCCATTCTTGGGAATAGCATCATACTCAGGAAAAATCATAATGCAACACAGAAAGGTAGAACAACCTGAATTAAAGGCATGGTGCACAAGGAAAGAGAGGTCCATGTTGTCTTTTGAGAGAGGCACTGAGGCTGCCTGCAGGCAGCAGAGCTGTGCCGGGCACCCCTCATCTGCTTGGCAGGATCTTTGGTGGGCAGAAAAGTCTGATCTTGCTGAGGATGAGGAAGGGTTTCCCAACCTGCAGGTGGGTGCAGAAGTGAAGGCAGCTGCTGGAGGCCATTGAGCATCACGCAGTATGTTTAGAAGTTCATTTTCACAGCATCAGAAACAAGTTAAGTCAAAGAATTAAAAGATGGACATTTGAAACCACTGCGCTTTTTTTCTTCTCGGGGTGGGGGGCGGTGTGCGGTGCTTTTGTTGGTGTTTTTGTTTTGTTGGGGTTTTTTTTTGACATTTGCTCTAAAAGAAACTCTGTAAAGACTGCTTTGGAGGGAAGACATTTAGGGGTAAAGTTTATTTTCAGTGAAAAATTTTTCAACATATAATCACTTATTTTTTTCAACATAACTTAAAATGAGTAAGCCCAAACAGGCCAGCCATTTTAGGAATGAATCATTGCATCTGCTTCCCTGGACTTCTGTCCACTGGATAAAAATCTTATTTTTCCATAGAAACATGACTCAAGTTGGGATCCACTATTCAAGATGCTCTTTGAATATGGTGACACACTGTGGATTAGGCAAAAAAAGCCATCTTTAATAACATTTATCTCCTTTCATATTGATTGTTTCTCCCTGCAGCCTGGCCAATTTCTACTCCTTTTCCCTTTCAGGTCTACAATGCAGGAACAAGAAAAGAAATGCATTGAGGACATTGAGGAGGTGGACAGAGTAGTTTTCTGGAACTTGAAGCTTTTGTTGCCATTGCACAAGAGTTACGTAATCAGGTTCTCCCAATGGCAAGCCCTGAGGAAGATATTCCACAGGCATTCTTGCTTCAAAACCCACCTGGGAAGGACTTTAATTTATTATTGAATTACTACTACTAGGCTAAAGGTCATGAAAGAATGCAACAAAAGGAAGGAAAATCACAAACAAAACTGAAATGTACCATATGTTTTTTTTTTTAATTAATCACCACAAGGTGCCACCTGAGCAGCTCTATAAAGTAATGTATAGTGCTTCTGTTTCACAGGAGGTACAAGATACTTTCAGCTGCGACTTAATTTAATTGCTTCTATTGTGTCTCATTAATATTCTTTTATTGCAGGTTTCTTTGTGGACATAAATGACCTTGAAGGGAGTATGTAATTTCAAACATACATAAATTTGCTGATAATGTTAAATTGGACTGGACTGGTAAATAGAAAAGGGAGACAACCATTTGAAAATTATTGGACTGGATAAGGCTTTCAGGCTGATAAAGTAGCTCATTCAGATTAGCAGGGAAAAGTGTGAGATAATGAAATGGGGTGCTAGAAACCTAGTTTCTTCAGGCTAAAATCATAAAAGCTCCAGAATCTGGAACAAACAGACAATTTAAGTGAATTTGACAGTAATTGAGACTGTACTTTGCAATTTTACATGCTTACTTTCAAGTCTCTTCCATTCTTCTGAAAACAAATGAGGAACAGGAGTCAAAATAATTTCTTACAAATAAGACTGAAAATGATATATGAGGAGAAAGCATCAGGTCTAAGATCTTAGTTACCTATTGTGTTTTCTTTTACCCATTACACAAATTTCCAGATTCATTTGAAACTCTGTGATCTCCTCCAGCAGTACCAAGAGATTGGCTTGCTCTGAAATGAGCATGAAGGGCTTAATCCCTCAAAGATGATTAAATAACTTGATCTAACAACAGGAAGGAATATTTCTAGTTTCCTCATCAGATTTTCTGTGCCACTCCTGATTCTACAAGTATGTTTGGCAGCAAAACCCACTGTGCCTGGCAATGGTTGCTATTTATATTGTAGCTCTTAGGAATCCTAGACGTGAACCAGGTCTGACTTTGCTGTTCACAACATATGCACTTGCACCAGCTACAAATGACCTATTAAAGAATATTTGATTTATATGTGTGACTTTCAATGAAACAGAAGGTCTGAGGACAGCTCATTTGTTTAACAAACATAAGGAAATGCAGCTGCCATTCAGCCAGCCTGTCCATCTCCCACAGCAAATCCAAGAGAGTTGAAAGATCCCTCTGCTTCATCTGGCTCCTACTGCCCTTGCATCCCATATCCATTTTCCCAGCCACAGGATTTCCCTTCCTTGTTCAGGCTCTGGCTTCAGAAATGCCCAGAATGCCTCACCTCACCAGCCCAGCAGCAAGGTTTTCTCTTGTTTTCCTGAGTTTAGGTAATTGAACTGGCGTCGCAGGAGGCTGAGGAATACTGGAGCTGGCAGCAGGTGGGGGTGTGAAGGAGAAAGCCTGCGGTTAGGAGCGGGGTGTGGGAGATGCTGCTGCCTGTGAAAACCCATCCCACTGCCCCAGGCCACAGAGGACAAATGTGGTCCCAGATCCTCCTCCAGTTCTCCTGGGCAGGATTCTTGGTGCAACAAAAACATGGTTGTAGCACAGCATCAGAGAATACACCACAATGCTGCACTTCCCAATTAAAAAAATACACCCTTTCTAGTACAAAGGAGTCAAGTATGAGTACTACTGCTGGGCTGTTTGCAAGCATATAAAGTCATATTTAAATTGTCAAGTAAAACAAAACATTTGACTCATTTATTTTCATCTGTGAAAGAAATGTGTAGTCTATCCTTCATACCTCCAAGCTGCTCATATACAAAAAAAAAAAATAAAATTAATATTGTCTAACTTGTATAATTTCAAAAAAAGAAATGTTCAATGTCAATCAGTGCTATTTATATTAATTAGAAGAGTGGCATGGATTTAAACAAATAGAATATAAGCTTAGTTGCATTAAAATAATGCATTCAGATTTTGCTTTTAGTTTATTACCAGGCCAACACTTAAAAACATTGGCTGAAATTATTTCTTTTTAAACTGCCATATTTTAATTAATTGAAGAAACTAAAGTGAGACTTCTTATCTTCTTCTGGTCTTAATGGAAGACATTCTAGGATATTTTGGTTCATTTAAATACAGTGAAATGTGTTAAAAATAGCCAGAATAGGAAACAAATGATTCTTTGGAGAAATATAGGAGCAAAACCAAATCAATCTTCAACAGAAAAAAATCCCAAAAGTTGTTCTTTGTTATCTTTGTGTTTTCTATGTGTATCTTTGCAGTTATGTGGTCAGACTGACTATTGCAACTTCATACCGTTCCATGGGGATTTCCATATTTTTGGCCAGCATCAAGGTAGTTTACTCCCATCTGTTGCTCTCTCTCTCCCTGCTGTAAAACAATGAATAGTATTGACAAGATAAGACTTATACTATATAAAGATCAAGAAAGTTCCAGTTCCTGACTGATTCTATGCCTGAAGCACACTCAGAATGTCAAGGAGATTTAATTTGTGTGTTTGTCTGCCTTAAAAGTTAGTGATAAAGACAGGTAAGAAAGTACCTGTCCCATTTTATCTGCCAGGTTTCTGATGCTGGACTACAAAGAGGAGGTGAACAGCTTTTGGTGAATGTGCATAGTGTCGACGCATTCTTTGACGTGAGCCTGAAAAACAACTGACCCAGCACACTATCTCTAAGGGAATTATCTGTAACTCCACAGGAAAGGAGTACACAAGCTTTTATCTTTTCTACTTGGTGCAGAAAATTTAGGAAAATTGCTTCTCATCCTCAGAAAAGAGAGCAATATTTATAGCCCAATCAAACTGCCTGGAACAGTGAGAGTCTCTGCAGCAGGGAGGTGCCTGATGCCCTAGGGTGGGCCTGTCCTGGGGGAAAACATCTCCCAGATCATAAGGGACAACTCAGAATGATCCATGCAGCCACTGGAGATGATGGATGAACTTGTATAAGTGACAGGCATAAAGAGAAAGAAACAACGAGGGAGAGGTGAAATGGTAATTCTTTGCAAAAGAATTTTTTTTTCATCTGGATACATTTTTCAGAATACATTTCAGCTTGATTAGCTTCACCATGTACACAGATATTTATTAGATGAACACAGGAGTCTAGAACACAGATTTGCTGTGGCACAGATTCAGAGTCATGTAAATCCAGGTGAAGTGTTCATTTATAACTTAAGATTTGCCTGAATGCACAATTTAACTAAGACCTCCAGACTTGCTACATGGTGACCTATCAGAGATTTTGGATATCTGCTTGTGGGCCTGATGAATTGTCTACAAAAATAAGATGAACAGGCAAACTTGTAGAGCATAAATCTGCAAGAGACTCCAGTACAGAATATATTGAGATATGACTGTTGAACCTTAATGCACTGGCAGCTTCATTGGTATTCGAGGAAATTGGGAGAAAGATGTTGAGAAAGTATCTTTACAGATTCACTAGAAACATTAAAAGAAGGGACCAAGGATACATTTTAAAATTCAAAGCACTTTTAAATTAACAACAACAAAAAAAAGTCATCCACTTATCTGAGAGATAGTGTGAGGTTTAGTATAGAACTCAAAGAACCCAAATTGAATATTTGGTGCCACTTTCTCACAAAACAATAATAATAAAATAACAGTAAATTTTTAAAATTCACAGATATCCTTCCTGAACTTGAAAAACAATAATGTATCTGGCTAGTGAAATAGAAAGTTTAATTCAAAGGGATTTTCATGTTGTGATAACTCACTTTACTAATTTTCATTTTTATACTTCTTTTTTACCTTAAATTTAAAATTTTTGACCATAAAATTTTAAATAAATATGTCATTTTAATTGTATTTTATTAACTTTGAACATTTATTTATAAAATAAACTGAAAGTGTCAAATATTGAAACAATAAATATTTAATTAAATATTTTACATATTTCTTTTGTTTTATTCCAGAAATAAACTGTCAAGCAAAATCTATGCTAATATAAACCAGAAAATAAATCAAAAGGGCATAAGTCAAATCAAAAATTATAAGACTTAAGTATTGAACAGTCAGCAGCTGCTGCACACTAAACCTGGTCTTCTTACACTGGCAACACTTGATGTAAAAGGCCCACTTGTATTAAATCCCTCAGGAATGTGCAGTAGCACTGACCCCATAAGGTCATGGTAAGGATGGGATGATCCAAGACTATCTGAGTAATTCCCAGTGCAGGAACTGTTCTGGGCCATGCTTTTTGATTGATGTGCCTGATGTGGGCAGGCTGCTGCCAAAGCTAGAGGGAGAGAGGCAGCAAGGCAAAGGGAGCAAGGGAAGGGTACCTAGAGCTGTGGGAGCCTCCCTGCGCTCATTTGCTGACCATTATTTGACCCAAACATCTAAAAGGTTAGAGAATGGCTGCAAAGTGGGAACATGGTTTTCAGAAAAAGTAGAGGTGTGCTGACTTGCATCATTGCTGATGATTTTGCACTATTCAGCCCATCTGATAGGGCTGTCTGGAAGGTGAGGCAGAGGCTGGGGGTGTGGGAAGCAGCTTTGGGGTGAAGAGAGGAAGACTAAGAAAGATGCTGGTTTTGTATGTAGTGGCCTTGAGCCTGAGCTAAGAAAACATTATGAATAGTTAAAAGGGGTCACAGAGTGAAAAAACTGCTGCACTGGATCCATTTCTACATAGCATGTAAAACAGATAACACCTCTAATTTTTTTTTTCACCTGTCAGCCCTGAGTGACTTCCAGAGATGCATGCAAGACAGGAACCTTGTCTTATGGATGGAGTATCCAGTGTCACTCTCTAGGAGTGCTACCATATCATCTGTTGAGAGGGGCCAAAGAAGAGGAGTGTAGGGGCACACACAGCCACATGAATGCCTTGCCATGGTCATTCTCATCGGGTAGATAATGTTAATTGGTACCAGGTGAGGTGTGCTGTTACACATGGTCTACCTCAGTTTAGGAACTATCTTACAGCATTCTGGTGCTTTTGGCTGCTCCAGTTGCTGTGAGAAGAATAGCTCTCTGAATATTACTTCTGAAGACTCACTTTTCTTTGATCTGGGGGAACGCCTGGTCTGGAATACAGCACTGAATCTTATGGTATTGGCAACAACAGCAGCAATCTCCACCCACTGCTGTTGTGATCTCACTGGAAGATGGTACCTTGGACTGGGTGGGGGAAGACTCCTAAACAGAGATCCCTTGATTTCCAGGTCTTTTTCATCATTTGAGAGACTCTGCAAAATCCAGCTAAGCAGAGCTTAGTGCAGGTACTAATGCTGATCTGTGATAGATACACAGTCCTGATCCGGGACTTAGACATAAGCTATCTGGAGTATCTTTCTACTTTTTTGAGTCTACACATGCTTTGAAACTCCACCAATTCCACTTAACTGGAAATTTCTTGGTAAAAAAGGAGGACTTAGAGCCAAATAGCCTTGATCTTGGTCTGGCTTTTCAGGGATTAAAAGGACTATCTTCACATGTCATTCTGTGGTCTACAGCTTTTGACATACCTGTCTTGGAGAAAACGACTCCTTTGCAGTGGACTATAAACACTAAGGTGTTAAAGCACAGCCTGCATGGTGTGAAATCACAGAAGGACTGTGACGACAGTCAAAAATGCCAAAATGGTATGCTCTGAAAGGAAATGTTCCCTCAAAGTTATTCAGTTATACCAGTGAATTATTTAGAAAGTGAAATATGCCAATAGAAATATGCCAAATCTCTGCCAGAAAAAATAATTGAAGTTTATTACCACTGACTACAGAATCCAGCTTTTGGGAAATGTTCCTAAAAATACTGGACATGTCCCAGGGAAAAAGGCAGGATGAATCCAATTTGATAGTGATGAATGGTATCAAGGGATATAAAAGAATGCCAAGAATAAATTGAAGACTAGTATTATAAGAGCCTTATAAATAACAGTTCGTTATTTTGACACACTTTAGATTTAGATCCCATGAGATGTTTGAACAGAGAGAGATAAGAAGCTTCCTGTACCAGTGAAGAAGTGAGAAGATATCTCTGTTCCCTGAGATGAAGAATCCTTTGCCTTTAGAGTTGTTTAAAATTACACCCCAGTATGCATGAGTCCATGGCCCATATGAAGCCACACGGGAAAGGCTACATGATATGGGAGGTCCCACAACTGCAGAAGTTACTGAGTGGCTGCTTTTGTGTGAGTTAAGAGTTGACTGTTCTTTCTTGTGGAAAGTTACCACAACAAATCAGGAGAGACTTCCCTCTCTAAAAGGACAGAGTGAAAGAATATTTTTTAAGTGGTACTGACCTCGAATTCCGAGTTTTGCCTCTTTACATTGTTAGTGCGAAAGTGAACACTTGCAGGAGGAGGAGGAGGAGTGTTTTGAAAGTTTCATTTTGACTCTCATTTTCTTCTTTTAGTGTGTGTTAGTAAATTAATATATCTTTGTAACTTTTAAGTTTGAGCCTGCTTTGCTTCTCTCCTGATCCTATCTCACAGCAGAAAAGACACTCAAACCACTACAACATGATAGATGTCTGACTTGGCCTACATAACACATAACACATGTCTTGTCAAGTGCTAAGTAGGCCATAGCTAAAGAGAGAAGAGGCGACAAATTAGGCGACAAATGGAAAAAATGTCTGAAAAAAATGTTCCTCTGAAAAGTTTCCCTGCACTTTGTTGGATTTTGAATCAGACTGGAAAAAAACACATGTGGTCATGGAGGTATATTTGACAGAACTGACTTCTAAGATCAGCAAAAAATGGAGAACATTTTATATTGTCCTTTTTAATGCTAATTTCTGTAGGAGAGTTGCATGAGTGAGTTGCTGATCCTTCTATGACTGATGTTGAAAAGCATCCTGGAAATGGTCTGAATGACTTAAGTTGGCCAAACTACTACAGCCAGAACTGCCAGTGATGGTGTATACAAGAAGCTTACTCTGGTAAAGTTAAAGAAATTCAAACCTTTAGTATCCAGTTTGATGTTATTGAATTTTTCTAAATCATGAGTGCTTAGATTAAAAAATTATGTCATAGATTTCAGAAAATGAGAGATCTTATTCTATGAATGCATGATGATATGGCCACTCATATAAACAACAAAAAATTAATCCTTCAAAATTTTAAATTAATAGTTAATCTATTTATCCATGTTTTGTTACCCATAATAAATTCAGTGTGAATAAAACATATTCATCACAAACTGTACAACTACTCTTAGGAAGAATGTAGTTTAAAGGAAACCTCAGCTAAATCCTTCCTTGCTTCCACTTTGTTATTTAGCCAACAAGATTAGAACAGGAGGCAAGTAGCATATTTTTGTATCAGTGGATCAGCTACTCAAATACCTGTTTATTTACTTCAGACTTATGAGATGATGGAGGGCTATATCTCTGTGACATCTGTCTGTGAAAGTCTCAGCTTACTGAGACAGTACTGAATGGGCCTTTCTTTATTATCTACTCTCTTGGTAAATGGTACTTGATGATGGAACAAAAAAGAAAATCAGATGATCAAGATGAAGTAAAATCATTAAGCACAAGCTAGAAAACATACAGAAGTAACACAGGTCAATACAGTATACCAAGATATTATTTATCATGTTATGAAGTTATCCATCCAAAGGTCTGAATTGCAAGACAGCGCCATTTATGCTGACTTTTTCACATATTCACAGCTGAATTTTCAGGATTCACTAGTACAAGAGTTCAATAACAATCTGAATAATTCTGTTAACAGTGAAGACGCAAGTACAGTAGATGGTTTGTCTCTGAATATAAATGTGATACAGTCATCTATTTCTACAGCCTTTTCAAACCTTAAAAAATAGTGCATTCTTGCTTACTATATCAATTTCCTCAAATGACACTTTTGCTGATTCAAAACATTAACCTTATAGAAAGAGAGTTATCGTAATGCATACATCTCTGTAGGTTCCCTTAAACATTGAAATAAAATAAGTAAGTTTGCTATTTACAGAAGGATTTTAATCAAGGCAAATTCAGCAACTCTTTAGGCTCATCAGATAGTGTGATTTATGTGTCTTGCTCCCAGAATGAATATTGCAAAGCAAATGAAAAAATTAAGGAAAATTACCAATAACCTATCTGTTTCATCTCTTCCCTTCTGTCAGCTCATTTTTAATGCTGATAAAAAATTGAAAGAATATAAAAGAATCACATTCTTTTTCTGAGAGAGATTAATTTCCCATTGCTTCTTGGATCATACACACCTAGTTTAGTCTAAGAAATGCTTGTCTACTGTTTAGGAGGTTCTATCAGCAGACACAGTGAAGCCAGTATAGGTTTTTCAATAAGGCATAACCAGAGCAGGTAGAAAAATACTACAGCAAAAGATATATGGCTTTGGGTGAAGGCATCTTTATACCACACAGGAGAGCATGTGAAGCAGTACTCTGTGGCTTGTCTTTTCTCTGTATTTTAGACTTGGCATACTGTACATCAACAGCACCACAAAATCTGCCAGTGCTCTTGGGTGAAATTCCAAGAAATCTGTCTGGTTTTACACTTTTTAGTGCCATTTTTCCTTCTTAAGATGACTTGCTGCTAGTAACATGACTGCTATATTCATTATATTGGTGGAACTACCTAATATATATTGAGAGGGTGGGAGCTACTTGACTCTTGCAGAATGACAGCATCAGCATTTTAAGAACTTATCACCTGACTCAGTGCAGGTTGTGGTGCACACCTTTGAAAGACAGAAGGCAGGCTAAAAATGCCTTACGCCTCAGACAGTCTTTATTACAGAAAATATCCCTCATGATATTGTGGCAGGATTGCATTTCATAACATTTGTGAGACCCAGAGGACATTCTAGCTCCAAGACTCATAGTGAGACTTTCATTTGCCTCCTGACTTTCAGCAACCTGAGATATGCCAATATGTTGCTAAGTGACCACAGTAAGATTTAAAAGTGTGCTTTGACAGGACATGAAATCATGCAGTGTGAAAAGAAATAATTGATTTTGAAAATTTCAATATCTCAGTGTGTCTTAGTACAAAGAAAACACTTTTTTTTTTTAAGTAGAATTGTCTAGAAACTTTTACTTAAAAAATGGGCTGTCACAGGAATTACTCAGATTGCACAGATTAATGCAAAGACTGGAAATAAGGACTGTAATTATAAAAGACAAAAACCAAGATGTGAAAGCCCAGTCAAGGGCACGCCTAGTGCACATGTTAGCTGCCAGTAAGCGTACCAGTTCACTACTGCAAGGCAGGTACTGAGAGAGCTTGTGGAGAAGACATGAGTAAAGCTGAAGAATGATGAGTGCAGCAGTCATGACTGGGCGGGTGGGAACCCAAACAGGGCTGCTTTTGTGCTCTTGTGCTAAGAGTGACAAAACAGCAGTAGAACCAGCATGGGCCTCCATCAGTTGTTTAGGCTTGAAGGCTAGCCTTTCTTTCTTGCACAGTTTGATCAGGTTATCAAGATGTAGGAGACTGGCTATGGCCAGAATGCTGTCTGACATTTAATGGTCCATGCAGAGCATAATTGTGACTGACAGTAAATTTATTCATAAAAGTTCTTATTATTTTCTGCTAGAGTGAGATTATAGGTATACCTCTAGGAGGACTGAATGCCTGACAAAGATATTTACAGAACATGGAAAGAAGCTTTTTTTTTTTTTTTTCCTGTATTGTCAAATGGCTGCTGTGCTGCAAGCCTGCTGATATTTTGATCAATAGGGCACTCTTGACATGTAAGTCTTCTGTGATGAAGGACACAAGATCTTTGAAGATCTCTAAAAGATCAGTCTTTTCTATCAGTTCTACAGTGTAACATGACATAACTACTTAGCAAATATCTCTGCAAAATATGTCTCATTTTTTGACTGCTATCAAGCACCAGGTTATCATGAAAATAAATGTCCAAGTTCCAACACAAATGTACAAGCAGCTATCATTTTGAGAAGAAAGTGCAGAAAGGATTTTAGAGAAAATAAGCTGTCTATATTCATGAAGCAGCCACTTCTGCATCACATCTACTCAAATTCCTCTTCTTACTATATGGAGACACATTTCCAAGCTGTCAACATCGTTTGCATGAACAGCTTTAACATTTTCTCCCACAGGCAACCCTTTTAAGGACCATTCTCAATTCAGACCAGATTGCTGCCCATTATTGCTATCAGAAAGGTAAGAGATTTGCAGTATAACATGTGAGTGATGAATACCTAAAAAAAGCATATCTGAATAAGAATATTCAGGCTTATGTTTATGCTCTGTGATCCTGGTAAATATGGTGCATTTAGTTTCTCCTTAGTTGGCACAGATCTTGTCCTCCTGTACCTCTGGGCCTCCCTACCTCCCATTCCAACAAAACATCCACACTATTGCTGATACAATATGTATGTAAAATATTATTAGTATTATGTACTTTTCCCTCAGTACATAAGGCCATAAATGTGAGGCAGAGTAAGCAACATTCTCAGAAAGATGTGCTGGTATTTGACAGCCAGGCTCTCCATCATGCTTTGCTCCATGAAGAAGAATTAAAACATTGTAAAGTTTTTTCTGCTGGAAGAGCTGTATTGTTGGCTTGCTTTGGGAGAATTATTTAAACTGCGATATCATTCTCTGTCTGCTTAGGTACCGCATAAATGCAAAAACAGAGCTTTTTTTTTTTTTTTCTTTTTTTGAGGAATAGGTTTATATTCACTGGTAAATGAATGAGCATTATGTAGATCAACTTTATGCATATAGACAGATTGTGATAAAAGAAGCCAAGTGCCATTGATAAATCTTTCTAGTAATGATCAGACCAATGGTAAACACTAGGAAATATCATTTGGTTCCCATAATCTTTAATTCTGCTGAGGCTTTGGGCAAGTGCGCCAACCATAATGAGTAAATATCTGTCTTTGCTTTGCTTTAATCATTGACAAGCTGCAAGATAACACATTTAAAATAATTCACTGGAGAAGTGTAATATAACTATGCCAAATAGTCTTACTAAGCAAAGACAGGTCCAGAAAAACTCTGCACAGAGTAACAATAAATTAATTCTTTTAAAAATTATTGATAATCTACTTACCTATTTAAACTTTGTTTTTCTACTTACTGATATCCCCTTCTGCAACATTTGCCACTGTCAAGATTAAGGAAACTAAAGGCAAAGCTCTTCTAATCTGTCTAACTTTCTAGCTGTCAATCGTTTTTAGCTATTGAAGTATACATACTTTTACTCTATTTTTGCTACCAACTCAAGTTGTTTTAAGACAGATTATCTAACTTCATTCAGTTTCATGAAGTTATATACCTTTTCGATAGTTAGACAGATGATTTATAAACTGCATGAGTAAAATAATCCTGAGTGATCAGAACGACTCCGTTGCCGATTACTCAACTTCCTTCAATTTATTGTGGATGCTTTCCAATATATTGCATTTCTTTCAAAGAAATAATACAACTCCAGAAAAGATAATGCTATATTTATCCTTTATGACAGTTTGAGTTCAAAATTCACATTGCTTTTCTCTTTGGTCCTGGAGAAGTTGCCCCAAAACCTCTGAAGAGGCAGGATACATTCAAAGAATTATTGGTAGCATTTCATTTGTCACACACATCCAGTAATCAGTAATGAATTTCAGTATTGCATGTTTGATTCTTATGCACAATCCTGACACATCAGCGCATCCCTGGGTTAAAACTGTAAGTAAGTGTACCTTTGTTTTCCACTTAAACTGCTTTACAAAGGCATTGTTTTAACATTCATCTTAAAAAAATACAAACTTATGTTCTCTTGCTTCTGCCAGTACATTTCTGCAAAGGGACAGTAGGATTCAGGAACTCAGCTGGCTCAATATGGATTATTTTTTGTTTCCTTAGGTATGAGCTTCATTGGTTGCCTGATTACACTGGCCACGAAACATGATGACCTCAAGTGCTGCAGCATGAGGTGATGAAATGTGTGTGCAAATATAAGACTGGCTCTGTTAGTATTAGTGACAAATAAGGTAAACTTTAACTGTACCATTAAAGGCCTGAATTCCCACCCAGTGGGAGCTGCGATTAAGTAAACCCCAGTAATCATTCTTTTGAAATTATGTGAAGGTGGAAGGGCTAGCCCTTGAATACCAGTTAACATATTGATTAGCACTAGCAGTGGTAGAAGCAAAACACAAAAAAGAAAGCAGGCTGTCTTAAAATAAAGGAAAAGAGAATTAATCTGTCGAGAAATATATCTAGCCAGAAATTTGCTGCCTCATCTGAACACTGAAATCAATTCTAGAATAAAGCTATAATTTCTCGTCTCAGAAACTGTTTTTAGGCAGTACCTCCTAGCAAACCTTCGTGATGAAAATAAAAAGCAAGGTTCTTCCTTCTAGCTCTGGTCTGAAGTCCAGACTCCCTACTCTCCATCATCCTAAATATCAAAAATATTCAGCAATTGCCACAACTGCCCTCTTTTCTCTACAGAAGATTACTGCTATACTATTAAGTAAATGACAGAAACAGATAATGTATGGTTTCCTAAGGCAGAAAAAACTGTCATTTGATTTAGTAACTTCAGAGCAGTTTTCAAATGTTTATCTTCTAGATCAGTGTTTGTATAACTGAAGTAACAGTTTAAGCCTACTTAAAATCTTAATAAGAATTTTTATTTAAATCCAAAGTTAATTCTAGAATTCACTATTTCTACTACTACTACAAAATACTCACGTTAATAAGTAAATAGTCTGCTGTGTAATTTACATCATATAAAACCTGCTAAAAAGAGAAATAATACATTAATTATTTATATTATTATTATCTAGAAAATTACATCAAACTATGTGTTCACTTTCTTGACATCAAAAAATATGATCAATGGCAAAGAGATGAGAGTTTTTAGTTTATAGGACATGAATAAGCTACACATGAAATATAAAGCAATAGCCACAGTTCATAATATGCACAATTTTGCTGAAACTGGAAGTAGAAAAATACTCTGTGGAATACCATAATTCAGTCTCAGTGATTTTGCTCTACAGTTCAAATGCAGAAGTATGAATATTATCTTAATCTGCAATTCTATCACCAACCTCCAATAGCCTCCAAAGTGTTCTCATTCAAGCTTGCAAGTATTGTAGAAGTTGTTGAAGGTACCTTCTCTCACTATTCGTATATAAGGAAATTATTTCTTAGCCAATTGATATGCATAAAAATAAAGTTTAACCTGAAAGGCAGCAAAGGGTTTAAATATTTCCTGAAAGTAGAGCAGGCATGAACCACTAGTAAACCTGCACCACCTAGAATTTTCTAGCACCTGTTAGATCTGAATCTCTGTGTACTGAACTCATTTGCCAGTACACACAGCAGGGCCTTCAAGGCCTTTACCATTCAAGCCTTGCTTGTGTAGGAGCCTCGTGTCACTAAAGCACTCAACAAGCTCCTCATAAAAGGATTATAATTACTTTTCTTCATTACTAATTTCTGAGCCTATGCCTGATCATTTTAAATCCCTGTCATTCAGTTGTCCCACCTTTCTCTGATCTACCTGATCTATATATTCATTCTCATCTGCTCCTTTTCAGTTGCTCTACTACTTTAAGAACAAGCTTTTTCGTGTCTATTTTCTCTGTCTCTTAAGACTTCAAAGTTTCTGCTGGTGGCTTCTACCAAACAAATAAAGAAAGCTACGAAACACAAAATCAGCAGAGAAACCTCAAAACTGACTTCCTTTCTGAAAGGGAGACCTTGGTGCTTTTAAGGCTCTCAAGGTGAGCTCCCTTTGGGGGTTTTTCCCCTCCTCCAGGGTAGGTTTTTCCCAGCCAATCCCAGAAAGCGATATTATAAACACTTCCAGGAGTGGTGTTGGGGAAATTTGCAAAAAGCCAAAGCACAAACGTTTTAACTTTTTTCTTAGAAAACGAGACATTTCCTCCAATTAAAATTGATTATAGGTTTCCTTTTGTGCTGTGCTAAGCTTAGCTCCCATTTTTAGATACTAAAAACACAACACAACCACACACAAATCAAGAAAACGAAAGCAAAACCAAACTCTGCACCCGGAGAAATAAAAACCCGGGGTAGGAGAAACGAAAGCAGCCGGCTTTTCCAGAATGCAGCAGCCAGCAGTGGCGTGCGCCTTGCCGCACGCTGCACACAGCTGCTGGATTTATGGCGCCGCTTTTAAATAAAAAATGCCGGCGTGATCAGGAGAGATGCCGCTCCCTCTCTCTCTACTCCGTCTGATCGGCTGCGCAGCCACCCGTGCCCTCAGCAGGGCACAAAGAAAAAACCCTGTAGGCCCTCACCCCGATGTGGAGAGAGATACTCACCAGTCCGGTGCAAAGCAGTGCTCGGTCTGTGGGAATCTCCACTGGAATAGGACTTCTCTGGAGCTGGAGAAGCTTACCTTCTCGTCCTNCTCTGGAGCTGGAGAAGCTTCCCTGTTCGTCCTCTCGGAGTACGAGCTCACTAAAAAGGAGACGGACTCCAGCAGGCACTCCACGTCCACGAAACTTATTTTCAGAGATAAATCTGAAAGTCTCTACTGGTGCCCGATGAAACACGGTGTCCCAGCAAAGGCGAAGCTGTCCAACCTTCTCTGCGGTCACGTGACTGTCCGGTGGCTAGGTCTCTTCTCCTTCACGTTTTGGCGCCACATACAGCAGCAAATTAATCACTGCTATATTGAGGACTCTCTACGGTTGCTGTGCTGGGGGAAACAGCCCAGTGGTTGGTCACACCAGGGTATTCCCTTGGCACTCCGAGCACAAGCCACAGACCTCTCGGACTTGCCTGGGCTTGTACCAAGACTCCAGGCAACTTTGGACCCAGGTTGAAGCGGTGAGATAAAGGTAGCAAATTGTATTCTGCGTGACCCTTTCAGAGAGGTTGGACTCTCAGTGAAGTAAGGAGACCGGATCTGCGTAGAATCTCGTCCAGTGATTTAATTCCAGTTACTGCAGAACTTCCAAACATGTCTTCCAGGCAGAACAAAGGGACCATGTGATTGCCCCCAGGTTATAACCTGGGAGAGGGGGAAGGGGCAGGGCATTGAACCTATCTATCAGAAAGGGACAGGGCGTGACCCGAGGGCTAAAGGGTAGCCTAAAGGTCAAATCACATGTGAGGAGGGGTGGGCCATTTCTGCCCTGGCCAATTCCCTCCACGACCTAGCCCCTGCAGAATTCCAGGGTGCCTCAGAGACCCTGTGTATTAAAATCATACCCTTAGGATTGGCTGGGAGAAACCTACCCTGGGGGAGGGGAAAAACCCCCAAAGGGAGCTCACGTTGAAAGCCTTAAGAGCACACTGCAACATTGGTCCTAATAATTATGAAGTCAAAGATTCATATCTTCAGCATGTGACTGCAATGAAGAGACTTGAATGGCTTCCTCCTGTGATGACAACAATGAGCAGGCAAATTATACCCATTTCCTAAAAATGCAAGAAAAATATGATACCATGTGAATTTATGTATGCAGGTCAGACACCCGTGTTACTTGTTGCCACCGCATGGAGAGCCAGCAGAGTTTTGCACCTTGCTGGCACTGGCAAAGTGATCATGGAGCAGACATGGTCATCTTGACAAGCATGCGATTGCTTGTGATGAAATTTGCATGCTGTGAAGAAAAATGCTGTAAAAGTCAATCCTCTCACCATTGCTTTCAGCAGAGAGGAGAATAGAAGATAATTTCCTCTCTTTTGACATATTTTTCCTCACAAAAAAAGAAAGAGATGAAAGTCTAGGCTAAGGACCCAGTAAATCACTGACTGAAGAAAGACAACATCAGAAAAAGAAAAGCAAAGGTACAATGTCAGGAGGTTATCATAACTACTTAGTGATTCAATCTTAATACCATTTCATAATAATATGAGGACCACTTGAGTTGAGGATAGCTGCAATACTTGATAGCACACATTTCTATGTTTCCAATATTCTTTGCTGTGGTGGTGAAGGACACTACACTTAATAAATCTTTATGTGACAGAGGTCAATATTTTCTCAAAAATCTCAGCACCATTCTTTATTTAATGAGGAAAAATAAAATTCAGTAATAAAAATACCCATGTGTCCTGTCTCTTGTATAACTTTTTAAACAACTAGAAAATATCAATCACATATTACAGAAAAACAATGAAAAATAAGCTGTGATCTTGCAAAATTAATAAAAATGGGCAACCACTTAACCATACAAGACAGATATCTAATTCATGCCCTTCTGTTGGAGAAGTTTCACAGTTTGCTTAACATTATTAGTCAACTTATTTAAAGATATCTTTTCCCGAGGGAAGTGTAGGTTAATAAATGCCACCACTGTGAAAGATGGTGCTTGTCCTTTATTAGATTACTTAAAATCAAAGAATCAAAATGATAGGAAACTATGTCATACTTGTTCTGCTGTCAACAGGACAGCTGTTCTTTCTCCTCCTTCCTTTTCTTTTTGGCTTTCAAACTAAACTTCTAAAAAGCTGTGACTGTGGGACACCATGTGACAAAATTCCTTTCATACACCTCCCACAGGAATTGTGGAGCCATCTTTACCAGAACTGCATAAATAATGCTGCAATCTTTCTTTTTTTGTCTTTATCAACTGTGATGTGAAATAGTGGAGTAACATAACCAAGTGCTGTACTTCTCCACAATGTAGTTGTCTGGGGCTATGAAACCCAAAAAATGTGTATTCTGTTTCATCTATTGAAAGCAGCTGGGGAAATGTTTATCTCTTGTAACTCCAGAGGGAGAGGGGGATACCTTCTGATAATGGGTCAGCTGTTAAAACCAGGTGGGGCAGTGTTTCTTATCTCTTTCACTGCCCGTCCTCCCTCCAGAGGGACATCCTCTGCTGATGGGCCGTTAAGGCTCACCAATGACATGACACATTCCATCATCCCATTGTGAGATGCTCCACCCAGTGGGGGGAGCCAACCATTCCTACCTAGATAACAACTGAGATACAGGAACACAGTGCATCTGGTTCCACCAGATTCCTAGAGGAAGACCAGACCCTTCTCACCATCACTGGACCCTTTTCTCTCAGGATCATCTCTGCTCCAACAGCACCACATCTGCCACCCCAGGAGGACTTACTTTTGGACTGCTTCCAACACCCTGACCAACAGGGTGTCAGGTTGTAGCTCTGGAACTGTTATTCCTATTCCCAAATCTTTGCCTGAAGCCCCTAATTGCAAAATTATAATAATTTGGAGGGAGGGGGTTTACATTCTCCATTCCAAGGGAAACCCCAGCTTTCCCTGGCAAATATCTGTCTTTCCAAACCAAGACCAGTAGTTCATATACTGCAAGGGTCATACGAATTTGTTGCAACATGTTCCACGTTGTGAAGTTGTTGGTTTGGGTGTTTTGCTCCTTTTCAAGGTAACACCTCAGCATCCTCCAGAGACCTTGCACAGGGGCACTGCTGCCCAGTAGCTTTTAGCAGGCCATCTATTTCCCTGCTGCCGGAGTTGGATATATGACAAATCAGTTTAAACTCAAAAATAGGCTGGTGGGGAAAAGTTGCAAGGTACTCAAGACAGTAATGGGCATTCTTTCTGTTTTATACTTTATTACAGTATCTTCATCTTGATAAAGTTCATTATTCTTCTTACTGTTCAGGTATTCACTGGATATAGTGCCCACACAAATGCACACATTGACTGCAAAACTTTCTGTTGAAATCTCAGCCAGCTAAGCAGCATTAAGGTTGCCAATACCTCCTTCAACCCAAATACCTCCTTCACCCCCAAATATCCCAGAGCAGCAACCACAGAATGCACTTCCCTTCTGTATAAAGGAGCTTGGGGAAGGTGGGGATATGCTCTTTATCACTTTGCTTAGTGTAATATTGTTAGTTATTTAGTCAGAATTAATCTTTAGCATGTTTGTGAGATACATGTGAGGGCATCATAAACGCTAGAGACATCTTAGGAATTTTTATGGCAACTTAGGAAGACAAGAAGGATTACACTGGTCAGAGGAAATACAGACAGCGGAATCAGCCATGATGTTTGGGCTTTTTTGCCCATTTTTGATTTTTTTTTCCCCTTCTAATAATATCATTTCTTTATTGTTGGGCTGCCTACAGTAAATTTTTTTTGGTTGTCTTGTACAGACCTCAAACGTTAAAGACAAACTTTCATAACCTTTATTCCTATAGTCAATTGTATCAACAAAGAGAAAAAAGTATTTATAGTATTTATAAAGATAAAGTTGATTTCTAATATTCTTTTCACAATATA
Organism: Rhadina sibilatrix; assembly: GCA_013400275.1. NCBI lineage: Eukaryota > Metazoa > Chordata > Aves > Passeriformes > Phylloscopidae > Rhadina > Rhadina sibilatrix. The sequence continues at coordinate 2,139 of VWYO01014370.1, read as the reverse complement.
ATTTTCAGTTGAATTGGAAAGAGATCAAAGGAAAAAAAATAAGAACCAGAATATCATCTGAAAATACACCATACTTTTTTTCTCCAATTTGAAGCTTTGTTTTCAATAGGCAGGATGCAGCAATAGACATATGCAAATTTTGTTTCATACCGTCAACATTATTCCAGGAAAAGTATGTTTGTTATATATTGTGATTTAATTAGTTTGTATACTAAATGTTAGAAATATCTATCATATCTTGAAGTTACAGTGAATTATCTCTTCAAATAAAGATCTAGGACTACTGTAGAAATGAACATTTATTTTCTATTAAGGTGGGTCATGATCTTGCATATTCCCATATATTCCAAGGCATCACTTCCAAACATGGTACAATATTCACTGTCAAATGTAGTTCTGGACCATCTTGGCTGCTTAGACCATTGCTGCACAACGTGAGAGAGAGTTGTGGACATGCCTGGCTTCTTTCTTAGAGCACATGGTTTCAAACTTGTAGATTCAAAACATGTGCAACAGCAGTAATGACTTCCATAATAATAGCTTTTTTTTTTTTTTTTTTTTTACCCCCAAGGTAAATCCTGAAAAAGATCAAAACTTGTCTCTAATATATTTAATCTTTGCATTAATGTAGGTAATTGATATTTGGTCATTTTTTGTGCTTTAGAAGCTAAGTCAGATGTTCGAGCCTGTATTTTAAACAAATATATCACAGCTAAACATAAGCTTAGTCTGGTTGACTATTTCTCTTACTAGACTTACAAACACAAAATATATTTTCTGAAGCAGGTATTACTAATTTTATGCTTGCAGCTGCTTTTTTCTAAAATTGTTTGCTGCCCTGATGAGCATTTTTGTTACTCTTTTCAATATTCATCAATACTAGTTAATTAGAAAATGAAACTGATATTTCTGAGACATTGCTCTTTGCCTTGATGTTGCTAAAAGAACTTTATCCCCACCTATTTGTTGTTGCTTTATTCTCCTTGGACTATTCTCCTTAGATCTGCACTTAAATATTTGCAGTTCCTAGAATGGTTTCCCAGTTGTGGATAATTTAGAGAATAATGAGGATAATGCTATGCTCTCTATCTTTAATTAAATACTTCCCTTTTGTTATGCTTTTTAGAAATGGAACTTAGTACTTTTGTGATACTTAGAGATGCAGCAAACCAACTGTATCTGTTTTGGGGGTGCAACTCTAGTATTACGTAACAGCACCGATGACTGTATTTCCTAAGAACTGAATGACTCTGAAAGAACGCCCTCCCCAAAATATTCAGAATCTCTTTCCTTAAGCTTATGCTTTACTCTTAGAGTCAGTCCTGCATGTTTACCAGAACTTCTCTGTCTGTGCTTCATCTCTGTTTTGTGCTGAATCAGTTTTTATTTCGAGAATAAAATACATGTATAGCAGATCATTTTTTTTCTTGTGTATTTATTCTCACTTTTTTAGGGAATGGCCAAACAGTTAAAGACATGACTGACTGTACAATAGAAACCACATACCCAATAGTATTCAGCAAAGAAAGAAAGCATTCTTTCACTTTGTAAAAATATATTGATGCATTGCATAATGACATGATTCATCATGAATGAACAGCCTTGCCCAATAAATTTTTTTTGCTGTTTGTTATTTAACATTTTGATTTGAGCATTCCTTGTTATAGAATGCCCTGTTATTAGTCTGTAAAAACTTCAGAAAGTTTTCATAACACATTTCGCCAGACTTAACAATATGTGGCTTGTCATACCTTACTTCTAGAGATCTTTGAAGGTAACTTTTTGATTTTTGTCATGCCACGCTCAGTAAATTCACACACGTTGTGGAGCTCTCTGTCCCTTGGAATCCAAATATTTTGACCCATCTAAGATTAGTTCAATTCAAAGTTCTGCAATAGAAAACGGCTTTTCTACAGTTGGTGGGCAAGCTGGCCATCCATTAGGAAAAAATTAATTCAGCACTCAAGAAAAACATCCTTTAAACAATTTAAGACCTATGGTCCATGAAAAGGCTTGGAAAAGGTGTCAGTACATGCTGAGGGGGAGTACACAGTTTTGAATGAACTGGTAAGTATATTTTTCTAAGCTTTGTAGAAAAACAAAAGCTATTGCATGAGTGTCCTGGGTTATAGAGCCAAA
>VWYO01014369.1:13262-26649 GCA_013400275.1 Rhadina sibilatrix | reverse complement strand
AAAAAAAAAAAAAGCTTTAAAAACTGCCCTAGAGCTACAGCTCAGCCAATATCTGTTTTCCCTCTCCATGATTGCATTAAGCACTCTAGTCCTAACTACCTTTATCTTCTCTAAGACCTTAAAGAAACATGTCAGTTCCAGTCCTTTTCTCAAGCAAACCTCAGGTGTGACAATGTTTTTCAGGGCATAGATCACTCCTGTTTGGCACAGAGACCTGAATATGAGCACACATCCTTCCCCTCCTCTCCCACGTAGAGGTTCATGTGATGTCAAAGCAATGTCTGAACAACAAGGGGAGGAAACCCCTAAAGTTCTGGGTTTTAGCTACCCTTGGTGAGAAAAGAAAAAGCTAACCAGCAGGGTAAAATCAGCCAAAAATTATGAGCTTTTTCACATCTCCTCAACAGTTAGTTAATAAACTAATGGCTTTCTGCTTACAATGAGAAAAGTAATTGCTCAGAATTAACACAAACATTAGGAGCCTTAATGTGGGTCCCATTTTCACCTCAGCTCTTTCTTTGCGAATTTCTGAGGGGCTGAGCAGACTGAACTTACATTAAGAGAAAAGTGTGGGTAAGGCACTCCACTGCACACTGCAAGAGTTGGTTGAAAAATCCATTTATGCCCAACTCAGAGCCAGAGCCAGCCTGAAATGAAGCTGCACTAAAAACAGGGGCTGGTCTGACGTAACTGTTGGGGAAACTGCACACACAGACAGATGTCCCAGAAAGATCATCTCTGTGAGAGGGAAGAACCCAGCACAGACAACCAGAGCTGAGGCTGATTCACTTCATGCCAAAAACTGTTGCAATACAGTTTTTTGGTGCTTTGGGTGGGGTTTTTTTTTTTTTTCTTCTTTTTGTTTTTGTTTTTGTTTGGGTTTTTTTCCCTATGAAATGTGAATAGCTTCGAATTTCTTTAAAATACACCCTTCACACTGTGGGGATAACCACACTTTNTGTCAGGTTATAGCTCTGACTCTGTCAGGGTTTCTAGGATTGTTGTTTGTTTGCTTGTGTTTTGTTTTTTTTTGTTTTTTTTTTGTTTGCTTTTGTTTTGTTTTGCTTGTTTTTCTACTACATTTGTATTGTTAATATTCCTAGTAAAGAGCTGTTATTCCTACTCCCAAAGCTTTGCCTGAAAGCCCTTAATTACAAAATGACAATAATTTGGAGGTGGTGAGGGGTTTACATTCTCCATTCCAAGGGAAACTCCAGCTTTCCCTGGTGGATACCTGTCTTTCCAAACCAAGACACACCAGCAGATAAGTGGCAAAGGTGTTTCTCTGAGTTTCCTCACTCCCCAAATGCTGAGAAATTTTTCTCTTACCTGCACAGGGACTCACTGCAAAGCCCACTCTCCTCTGGGCTCTGTCAAAGATGACATAAAATCCTTCCATGACTGTAGCACCGATGACCAGAGCGTTTGTGGAGGAGGAGATGCCGAATCGGTAGCACTGCAAATTATCTCCTATCACAAGGATGGGTTGAATATAAAGCTGTTGAAAATCTTAATTAAAATAAATTAAAAAAAAAAAATAAAAATGGAAGACAGAGTGTGAAAAAGCATCACCCCACAGCAGGTAGAAGTTCAGACTTTTTCATTTTTATAGTCCAGGCAGGCAAATTCCACTGGAAATAGAAAAATGGATAAGGGCAAACAGATTTTTGTACATGATTTGAAACTGGTCAAAGCTAACAGGCAGGTAAGAGGTAAAGCTTGTGAATTCTAAAGTAAATTTGAACACAGTCATCACTACATGCAGGTCAACAGCAAATTCTCAAGATTCTCACTTTTTACCATATTTTCCATAAGGGAAGGAAGGCTGAGGAAGATGACTTGGGAAATGAACTCAAATTAGAGAAGAATTTAGTTATTAAAGGAATTATTAGGATGGAGTTGATTCAGAGAGCATTCAGTGTCAGCTGCAAGGTTCTAGATTTTACAAATTCAAGTCACATTTCAGCCCCTGTCTCCTCGGGGAAGATGAATGATTGCCAAGCTACATGATCAATACAGAAAAAAGCTTATCATAAGGCTTTACTATATTTCAAGTTAAAATGTACTTAATAGGCTCATTCTTTCCTTTGCTCCTGCCTGTCCCTTGAGGTAAAAGAATGTATTAGTAATGTTAGAGAATATCAGCCTGTACTGCAACTTATACTGGGTGGAGAAGCCAGAGAAGAAAAACAAAAGTGGCACATTATATTCTAAATATAATGGAATGGATGGAATATTAATAAAAGATAAACCAGGCAAGTTACAGAAACTGGTGAAGAGCTCACAAAGGGTCATTGCCAAGATTTCCATATTCAGGAGAAGTGCTCCAACTTGAAATGCCACGAGAAACAAATCAATTCCCTTCCCAAAACGAGAAGATCAAAACGAGCAGAGACATTCTGTATTGACATCTGATGTGGCCAAAGGTCATGAAAACAAAACAAAAACTTGCCCTTTTTTTTTTTTCCTAGGAAATTGAAAAGAAAAAAAAAATATTCCCAAAAAGACGGACTGCACTGAGAGGGAAACTGCGCTTTGTCCCATTCTTTTTTGCTTTTAGGTTTGACAAGTTTGTTATTTTCCCTATTTAAAAATTGATTTTAAAAGTTTGATTAAAAAAGGTTTCCCTTGCATGCAACAAGCCAGTCCCCTATTACTGCTAAAAATAGCTCCTATTTTTCAAGAGCATGTGCTTTATAACAATAAAAATAAATGCAGAGATGAACAAACAAAGAAGTTTGAGACCTGTGGTAGGATAGAGATCCGAAACGACCTACTGGAGTTTTCATCCCTCAGGTAAATGGAGAGTTTGGGAAATAAGGACCAGGGTTTTTCAGTTCTATCCCAGCATGCAAGCTGTGTACCAGTCCAGAAACCAGAAGAGAATTCTTGTATCTGTAAGACAAACCAACCAAACAAAATTATATCTAGAGATTACAGACATTTTGATAGATTTTTGTGAATGATCACTGCCACTATCCGATACTTCCTCCATTCCCACGGAGAAATCCAAGAACACAAATCTGAGTTGCTTCTTTAAGGACCAAAGCAAAAACCCAAATCCCAATGCCCAAACCCAGGTGTGTCATAACTCATCATGACCTGGAGAAGAGGGAAGAGGCAAAAACAAGTTTAGCTCTCCCTTCCCTCCCCATTTCTCTGTCATTATTTCCTCTACTGCAGTGAACACACGTGGCCTCCCTGAGCAATCACTTCCACAACTGCCCCCCTCCTTCCTCTCTGACCAAACACTGACGTTTTGAAGCAGCATTTTACATTTTATAAAAAACACAAACCAAAATACAAACCACGTGAATGTATAATGAGAGAATGAGGTCACCTCCCTTCCTCATGCACCTACAGCTTCTTACTCAGCTTCAGCCAAAAATCTCCTGGCATCTAAGGGAATGAAGGTTTGCTGTAGTGCAGGGAAACATATCCCTCTGTCTCTTTTGCTGCCCTGTCACTCCCTAGCAGTACAACCTGACATGGTTTTGAAATAAAACTGATTCACAGTACTACGCAATATATCCACGGAACAAACAAGAAACCAACCCCTACAGAGCTTGTTTGGCTAAGATAAACATCTTGCTTCAATGTTCCTGCTCCCTGAAGCTGACCTGCCACCAGACCTGAGCAAAACCCTTCCTTGTGTTACTGCCTTACTTTGGCTGGTTCTTGTTCCCTCTCAAAGCAGCAGTCAAAGTGAGGAGCTTGGTCTGAGGCTGCACAGCCAAAGCCTCCCATCTGGCTGGAGGAAAAAGATGGAACCCAGCCTCTGCACTCCCCTCATCTGCATTCATCTGTGCTATGGGTGATTCCATAAGCATCAGCTCATTCATTAAAATATGGCATTTTACAGGTGACAGGCACTCACCCCTTGCCACACACCTGCCAAGGAAGTGTTTGTTAGGGATGCACAGGGACTCCCTCACTTTTCCAAGTGCTCTGCTCTGTTCTTGGGCCTCAACAAGCACAGACTGATGTGAACAAGGAGCTTTACCAGCACAAACAGTCCTTTCCCCCTTGAGCTCTCAGTTCATGCTGAAGTGCATCCCTTGGCACGGGGCAGAGCTCTCTTCCCTCAGAGCTGAGTCCCAGGCCAAACCTGCTGAGAAATACAATTCTCCTCTCTTTCCATTTTGTCTTGAAAAGCAGATCTGAGAAAAACTGCAAGATACCACCCAGCCAGGTCAATCCAAGCCTATAAAGTGCTCTGTTTTAAGTGCCTGCTTGAATTTCCCAGAAAGACTTCTTAATGCATTGCATTTCTTTCCCTTCCTTCTGCACGCTGCAGCAATGCATGTGGGAGATTTGAGTGCATGATACCCAAAAGGCTATTAAAATACAGGTTTTAGGATTATCTGAGCCTTCCTTCATTCAACTTTTTATTTTATTATTAACATTGTATTACTGCTGTCCTGACTTCAGCTCAGTGAGGTGTAAGTAGGTGCCCTCCCTCCCCGGCTCATCTCTGCCCATCTGCCAAAATCACCACGCTTCAACACCAAACTGCATCATTACAGCTGCTCCCTGAAAGACTTCAGTCCAAATAAGTGAAGTTTACAAAACCATCTGCACCACTAAAGAGCTCACAGACTTGTTTTTAAACTGAGCTGAATAAAGAAATGTGTCACACACAGCTATCCCAGCAAATCTGGGAAATGACATCTGGCTGGGGTGCTCATAACAAGCTGTGAGGAGCAGGAACTTGTTAACCTGGCTCACCTGTGGTCAGAAAAGTGTGTCTGACTACAGCAGATGATTTTTTTTCAGTGGTACATCTCCTGCCAGAAGCACAGAACTGCAGTACAATTGCTGAAAATACCCATTTTCTTGGCATTGCTCCTTCACAGCTAGGATCTCATCCTTGCACCCTGTAACTACTTTCTTATTTAGTAGACTGTCTCCTTTGTTTAGAGCTGTCAAAGTAAATTCTGGGGTGCGTGGAGGGAAAGGGGTACAGCAGGAATCCTTGAGATGAAAAAGAACTCAGAAAAAAAGCTACTTGATGCATTTTTAATAAGAACAGAAGAAAAAAAAAAGTAAAGTGAATGGTTCCCCTCTAATACCTTATTGATCTGTGTCCACTGTTTCCTTGTCAGGTGGAAGGCCCCAGTTCAAATGCCCTGACCAACATCAGAGGAGAGTGTGGACCACTGTGACCCACTCCCCAGGAGGATTCCTTATCCTTATCCTAGTCCTTATCCTATTCCTTATCCTATTCCTTATCCTATTCCTTAGCCCTTGGGGTGGCTTCTTTCAGTTCTCCCCCACATGGACTGAAATTGTTCCAGCCAACACTTAAAGCGTTGTGCAAAGAGAAGAACCCGTAACTGGTACATTTATTTCAGGCCCTGGACATCTGCAGGCACTGAAGAACACTTCATGCCAAATCTCTGCTCTCAATCAAGTAGGAAAAAGGGTCTCAATCTTGAATTATCAGCACACAGGCAAACACTCTGTCTCTGGGGCAGCTGCTGACTGTGTTTCCTGTGATTTGCATCAACAGCCACTGTCTGATTGTGAGCCCATGACAAATATATCAAGTTTGTTCACACTGAAATAGCTGGTGTTTATTCTTCCTCTTTAACCTTCTTGGTGCTGTTCCTTGTATTGAACAAAAATTTATGAATAGCTTTTATTAACCAGAAAATGCTGCTTCAGCCACTCTACACACAGAGAACTCCACCATCCCCATGCCCTACTTCTAAAGCCCACTCTGTTCCCAAAGAAAGATGCTTTTGAACATAAATAATTCAATAATGAAGGTCAAAAGCAGCTTTATTGATATGAATAATCCTAATGAATGGCATTTATTCTAGACAGCACTAAGAATTACACTTGGAAAGGAACTGCTTGCAGCAGCAGGTTCTGCTACTTTATAAACACTCTGTTTTGAATGAAAAGACTGATTTTTGCACTCTTAATACTTTGAATCAGAGCAACAGGGATTATGTCCGTGTTTCTGAAATGCTTAGAATAAAACACTCCATCTCTGCCCTATTTCTGATGCATTTCCATACACACACTTCTTGCCTGCACTCGAGGGCCCCCCTTTTCCCTCCTCCCTTTTTTTGTTTTTTTTCCTTTCACCTCTCCCTTTCCATCAAAGGCCATCAGTCACTTCTCCCTTATTAACAGGGCTAGACCAGGGAAGGTTCTGCTCCCCTCAGGTGACAAACCCATGACTTGCAAGGCAGGCGGCAGAGATGACACTCCTTTCAAAGACCCTGTGATCCTTTAACAGGAATTGCACATTTTTGAGCAGGTTTTGGTGGCATTTGCTTACCAGGGACGTGCGAGCTATTGCCTGCACCACAGCACTGAAGACTTTCTCTGGCAGTCGAAGGAGAGTGGTCCCACTGTCTACTATGGCTTTATCAGCATTGTACTGGGGAGGAGAGAAAAGGAAAAAAAAAAAAAAACACAAAGGAGAGAAGTTGTAAGCTGTAGTTCCTGTAATGCAGATCCCACTGTCTCCTAACCAGAACAAAGCTGCTCCTTTTTGGCAGCTGCCTTCCCCAGAACTGCATGTCATACTTGTCAGCAGCTCTCTCCAGCTGACAGCTTCAATTCCAGTGAAATCTGAGAGCAAAAGAAAGCAAGATACCATCAGCCCAGACACAAGGGTGGTTTATCTGCACAGGTCAGGAAATTACTGTGTCACCACAGCTGGTGTAAATGGTCCCACTGCTGTAAAAAAGTGAAGTCTGGCCCCTCTCAGAGGGGGCAAAAGCACTTTAATATTCAGTGGAGAGGTGTTAAGCACCCTGGTGCAGCTTCCAAGCCCTGAATCAAGGTCTCTGCTAGCATGGGTACAACTGTAGTTTAAACACAAAAGCCTGTTTTAATGGCTGGCATATCTAATATAAGAATAACAGGAAATAATTAGGACTCGTTACATGCCTGTACTGGCTCGAGAGTACAGATGCCACACCTTTATCCCTTGACTGCTGAAAACCCCTGAAACACAAAAAAACCCAAGGAAACCTGAAGTTTCAGTCTTGCTGCCCTGAAATCTGTACAAAAAAAACCTCCACCCAGAGCAAACAGCTCTCTTATTACTGAAAGTTCAACCCTAAAATTAAGAGATTTCAGCAAAACTCAGATACCGGAAACGAGGTATAAACTTTCAAAAGGGTACATCTTTTTTTCATGAACTCTTTAAAAACTATGATTAACTATGGGGGAAAAAAAAAAAAAAAAAAAAGTGGCAGCTATTTGCATTAACTACTTTTGCTGCCAGCTTAGGCAGCAGGATTAATATAACTGAACTGTGACATGTTTATGGCATAATCATAAGACACGGGATGATATACAGCCTAAGCTACTTAGGAAGAGGTCAAACAGCAAGTGAATTTAAAATACCCTGGTTTAGATGTTATCAAGTCACATGGAGCCCCTTTAGTGCAGTGACAAAAATAAAACCCACCAAGGAAGCAAGAAGAACTAACTCTGGCAGTCATTTTCACGTTTCTTTGGGAAGGAGCTGCTGTGGGAGAGCAGCTCTCCTGCCACAGAGAGCTGACAGGAAAGCAAACAGGAAAGCATTTATTACACACTCGGAAATACTTCTAAAGAGTGGAAAGAAATGCCAAGGCATTTTGGAGTCCGTTTTAACAGATTTGTACCACAAAATACACAATCACTGGCATCCTGGTGTGCCACCCTTGGAAAAAAAATTAAAACAGTTGAAAGGGTTGGCCATTGATATATAAACCTGTGCAGAAGCCTGGGAGTAGCTGGATTGCTCACACTGGGAGTACTGAACACCTGGTTTTGCCTTCTTGGCTTTCCTGGTTAATATTTACCAGTGCAAAGTGCACTTCTGGCAGCTCAGGGCTTCTCCCAGCCCCGGCTGCCAGGCTCAGGGCCACAGCTGTGCTGGAGCTCTGGACACATTCCCAGCATTGAAGCAAAGGGACAACTTTTTCCCTGGCAAGGAAAGGAGCAGTCCCTGGTGAAGGCAGCGAAAAAAAAAGTTCCATTTCCTAGAGAACAACAGGGAGGAGAGAGGGCACACAGCTCCTCATCCTAGAGTGAATCATGCATCCTCTGCGAGCTCCTAACCAGCCAAACTCGAATTGTACTACTCCTGTTTTACTGCTCTTCCTCTGAATTTCTGTGGGAAGGTCTCCTTTGATCCAGGAAGGCTTGATCCTTCTGCACCAGTGAAAGCAACCCCTGGCTCAGAAAAGAGCAACAATTACAGGAAACTTTCCTGACACACCGCTGAATTTTTCAGTGAGTTGTTTTCTGGCAACAGCATGTATTAAGGCACTGAAGGGCTCCTCTTCAAAAACATGTTGACTGTTTTTTAAGGCAAGAAAGAAAAGCAAACATTTACTTTAAAGGACCAGTCGCTTTGCTTTCCTAACAGCACAATAGAGTGAGGCATTTAAACAGACCTTGTTCTGCTTATTGAGTTGAAAGATGCTGGGACTCGTTTTAAATAATTGATATGGCAATATGATTTCAATACTTTGCATGGAAATATAATATTTATGCACATGTAATATTGTAATCATGAATTTCACTTAATTTATATGAACTATAAAAACTTTAAGCTTACCACGTCCCCTTGATCTCCAACTAAGAGCAAGAGAGCAAAATGAAATTAGGATGTCTGAAGAAATTGGGGCATAAAAAATACAGAACCAAAATCAAAACATGAATAGCAACAACCAAGAGTAAGAAAGAGATAAAGCACACACATACACATATATCCTCCACAAAANAAAAAAAAAAAAAAAACAAAAAAACAAAAAAACCCCCCAAAAAAAAAAAAAAAAAAAAAAAGAAAAAGAAAAAGAAAAAAAGAAATGCCTTTGGAATAAAAATTGCAAGAGCACAGTCTCATTAGACTGATCCAAATACAGCATAACATTATTCCTAATAGAAACAGAAAGCTTATCCATCAGGAATAATAACTGCCAACCATAAGAGAGCAGAAGTTGACTGCAAAAGCACAAAATAAAAAAGGAAGCCTAGGATGAGAACTTCAGGGAGCAACCCAGGGTGACACCTGTCCACTGCCACCATGAGCTGTGAGCTTGGACAGCTCTACAGGGGTCAATCCAGAATCTCCCACTTCCTTTGTTTGACCAGAACTGCTTTAATTCAATCCTCAGGAGACTGCAATGCACACCTGCTTGCCAAGACAAAACTGACCAATTAGGGTCGTTTGTTGTTTTTTTTTTTTTTTTATTCTTCCTCCAAACCAAACTTGTATTTCACAGAGACAGGAACACAGGAGGGCCAATACCTCTCTGCAGTCCAGCTCGAGGTTCTGTCCCCCGACCTCCAGTTTGAGGATTTCCACCTGGTAGTACCACTCCTCCTTGATGGGGGTGTACCAGATATCCCCCGTGTACAGACTCGGCTCGATTCCACCCAGCACCTGAGGGGAAGGAGAAGAGAAGTCACATACCCTAAAACCCCACACATTTCGTTTTGGGGCAAGTGCACAGAAAAAAAAAAAAGGGGGATATTTATTTAATTGTGATACTCAGGGGCGACGAAGTTTTAATTTAGCGTCAGTTGTCGGGGTTTTACTGTCAAGTTTTTGGTCAATAAAAGAGCAGCAGGAAACATCCAGACATTTGTCCCAGGTTACAGTGTAAGATGTGCCCAAAGTCTGTATTCTATCACCATCTCCATGAGCTGTGNTTTTTCTCTTTTTTTTTTTTTTTCTCTTCTCTTTTCTCCTATTAAATTGTGTTTCTGACTTGGAGTCTCACTGGTTTTGCTTTCAAACCAGCACAACATTAAACAGATTGTGCTTCAAACAGAATTCCCATTGTGGGCCAAATTATCAGCTTTTTCACCTACAAGCTCACACTGATTCTATGATGAAAATTCCACTATTTAATATTAAAACAGTACATTCAGTGGTTAAATCCAGGCAATGTATAAAAAATGGGACAGAGCAAGAAAATTGCACGTGAAAAAGTTCCTTTATCAGATCAGAAAAGCTTTAATGCTGTCCAAGAAGATTCCAGTTTTTCTTACACACATCCCAGATGGAATCCCATCCTGTCACTGCTATCACTACTAGTTAGCTTCCATCAAAACCTGGGCTGAGGATGGCTGGGACCATCTGGGCACTCTCTGACCCTGAACTAAACCTCAGGAAGTTCTCTCTTGGTCTTCAGTTATATGAATAACATTTACAATATGTGAATTCTTTTCAAAATTAAGTATTTGTGATCAGCTCCTGTGCTGAGATGTTTATTTCAGCATCATTTGGGAACAGCCATTCCATCTACCAATTCCAGATACATAATGGGCCAATTCATGGTCCCACCTAAGGTGATGGAAAGACTTCCCAGAGTAACAGCAAGCAGGAGACCTGATTTACAGATTTTTCCCTTTAATATGTTGTTGACAAAAAAAAAAAAAAAAGCCCCCTAATTCCTCTCCCCCTTTTCACATCATGTAAAAAAAAAAATAAATTTAGCATTTTTATGAGATTGAACAAATTTATCAGCTGAATAAGAGACTACTCAGTTTAAGAAATATAACAGAATCCGCCCTGAGGAAACACCACAACATTCATGTTTTTCTTTGTTAAAAGATGAAAAGTTTACTCAAACTTGAGAGAGAAAAAACAGGATTGAGAAGGAAAATAAATAACACTCGAATTTTGCCTAAGGGCTGAACTTTTCTTTAAAAAAAAGTAGGAAGCATATGTGAAATACGAAAATATATTTAAACACTAAATTTGGCAGAAGCAGGACAGTCAGAGAAAAGAGGGAGAGAGATGAACAAAGATACATCTTCCCTCTCCTATTGACAGATACCCACAAGACTACCTCCGTTGGTACCACTTCCAGAAACAGGGAGTCCAGCACCACACATCTGCAGGGAGAAAACGTTGGGGATCTCTGCCTGCCTCACGAGGGAATCAAAGAATGTCTCCACAGAACTCGAAGGCTTGAAGGTGTTGAAAAGCAAAACAAACAAACAAACAAACAAGAATCACAGGGCTCATTAGAAAGTTTCTTCGCAGAAATCAGCAAATCATTCAAACAAGACCACTTTTCATGAGTAAATTGAATTTCTGACAAGCAGCTGATGAAAGTTCTAGGCATAATAAACCATTAAAACCCCAATATCTGTCATTTTTCTGTTTCTGCTGTTTTTAAAAATGTTTTTACTCTCGACTACTGTCAGCGTTGCTGCCACCAAATCCCTAAAACACTGGAGCAATTTTCAATTGCAGTTTCCAAACCCAAACACCAGTTTCAGGCAGAAACTCTCACCGACAATTTCTGTTTGGAAAAGGCTTTCTGTTATTGGAACACTCGAACGTAACTTGCCTTTCGTGCCTTTCCATAGTTAAAAAGGAGAATTTTAAAGCCAAGATTTTCAGTTTTCCGACCCTATTGAATTCTGACAAACTTTGAGTTCAGTGGCCCTAATTTCCTCTCTTTTCTCTTAAAGAGCTTCATATCCAAGCACGCTCTCTTCAGCTGATTATTGGCCAGCAACTTCCTCCTGACACTACAAGTCTTGTTTTCCTTTGCAGTTACTGGAGTGCTGCAACTTCCCTGTAATTCAGATTTGTGTACACAGAGGTCAGAGGGGCCAAGTGCTCTCACCACACAAAACCCAGAGCAGCCTCAGAAGCCAACAACCCCGAAGTCCTTGGAAGAAGGGAAGAACAAATGCTCTGAGTATTCTGTTTGCCCAAAGCAGAGTTTGAGGATTCCTCTCCTCTCCTCTCCTCTCCTCTCCTCTCCTCCTGCTGACAGTCCATGAAGTCAATTAAAACAACTCTCACACAACTCTGAAGTAAAGCAGACTCATCAGGCAGTGCTGAATCATTTGTTCTCTCTGGGTAGGACTCACTTTGGGATGTGAAGGTTGAAAATTGTAATTTTGTGGTTTTCCAATCACATTTTCAGTTTTAGATTTTAACGTTATACATTTTTGGACTATAAATTCCAGGTTTTAATCGAATCTTCTACCTGAATTTCAGAGGAGAGGAGCAGGATGTGCTGGGTTCTATGTTCCTGGAAATACCATAGCTAATATTTGTTCTGAAATTACCCATTCACCTCAACTTTTACTTGATGATCAGAGAATGTCCTAGAATGGATTGCCAAGGGCTTTGCCTTGGACCAGTTCTGAGCAGTACCATCAGAGCTCTAATACCTCTCTCCACACACACCCCACAACCACACTCTGGTCCTACAAGCTCTGTAAAAGCTTATTCATTCCAGAGGAGCTAAAATCAGCATCTCCATCACCACAAAAGCCAAAATCCTGGCATGGGACTTTGGTACCATCACAACCCAATTTATTCTTTCTGGAGCAGAGACAGAAGATCCATAAGAAAGACTGGCTGGAAGGGTGGAGTCTAATGCTGCCAAATCATCTGCTGACTTTATTTTACCAGATTTCTGTTTCTTGGCCCTGTGGAAGGACAATCAGTGGGGAAGGGGTGCTTTACCTTGGCTAAGGCATCGTAGGCAAGGCCAAGGATCCCGTGCCATTTAACCCCTGGCAGGAAGAAGTTCTCTGACTCGAGGATGGTGGCAATGTTGATGGTGTAGCTGCCATAGAGCCCTTTGGGCATGGTGATGACATCTGTGCCCAGCACTCCAGTCCAGCTGCCTTGGCTGTACTTCACTGTCACCTCAATCCCTTGAGATCTGTATGTGCTTGACCTTTAAAAGGAAAGGACAGGCTGATGCACGGGCTGTTCATTCTCTTCATTTACAAATGCAAGGCAACGGAATATATTCAAACTCAATTTCGCCCAGAGAGAGAGAGAAAAAAGAAAAAGTAAATTAAGTATGCAAAATATGTATTCATGCTGCTTGTAAAATCAAGAAAAAGCAGAAATTTAAAAAAAACCCCAAAACTCAAGGCCCCTTTTTTTTATCCAGAAGCCATCAGCAACCCAAATCCTCACAATGTGTTTTTTAAAAAAATAAATAAGATATTATGTCATCTATTGCAGTGTCCCTGACTCAGACTGGTCCATAGGAGCAACATTATTTTAACTGGAGAAGGAACGTATTAAATGGCACTAGAAAACAGAAAGCTGCTGAATTCAAATCTAAAATTGAAATGCCAAGCTAACTGAATATCTGTGGACTAATACCTCATTAATATTCCTGAATGATCCACTTTGGGTAAACTGGAATAGTATTGTGAGGTTTCCTAAATCTGCAGTTTGGCCTGTCTGTGAGGAAGTAAAGTAGAATTTGATATTATTAACAAATGATTCACTGACTAGGGGAAAAAGGGAACATATTTTTTCTAGACCAGGGAAGCAGCTAAGTATGGCAAGCAAAGGAAGGAACTGAATCCTGTCTAAAAGGCTTAACAAAAACATTAGTAAAACCTTCAACAGATTTTTCATTTTAAAGGC
>VWYO01014368.1:467-31144 GCA_013400275.1 Rhadina sibilatrix | reverse complement strand
AAAAAAAAAAAAAAAAAAAAAAAAAAAAGCTTACAACCATGCAAAAACCTGGGTGCACATTTTGCTCATAACGTGGCATAACACAATTCTCTCAGGCATGACATGATGCCCAGCGTTAGTGACAGCAACATGATATTCCCCATATATTCTTCCTCTTTACATCTGTCATCACTACTCTGAAAAATGAATACTTGATGAGGAGGAGAGGGGGAAAGGCTGACAAATAGACAGCTCACATTGCAGAAGCTTCTTGACAAACTCTCTGATGAGAGCTGTGTCAAACTTCATGTCATTATCTGCATCAGTAGCCAATAATGAGCTGACCAGAGGGGGGAAAAGTCATAGCCATGGATGTGATGAAAGATTATTGCTTTGTTATCTCTCTGTGTCTTTCACTGGCATGGTAGATCCATCCAATACACCTTATCTTCCAATTAAAAGCTTACACTTCTGGGGAAAGCTCTTTTTCCATTGCATAGGTTTATTTTTGGTGTTCTTTGAGCACCTAAAAAAATGAGGATGATCATGAGTACAATAAAGTCAAGGCCATAAATCTGAGTTACAGTGCTCTTTCAAAGATGATTTCTAATTATTCTGTCCAGAAACACCTTGTGAGGCTACAGGCTAAAAGTTGTTGGGGGTTTTTTGTGTTTTGAGTTTGTTTTGTTTTGTGGTTGGTTTTTTTGGTTTGTTTTTTTTTGTTTGTTTGTTTGTGGGTTTTTTTGTTGTTGTTGTTTTGGTTTGGTTTTTTGTGGTTTTTTGTGTGTTTTGGGGTTTTTTGGGTTTGTGGGGTTTTGTTTGTTTGTTTGGGGTTTTTTTGTTGTTTTTTTGGGTTTGTGGTTTTTTTTTTTCCTCAAGAATATCCTTTTACAAGGGCTGGATGAGGACAAATTGAAGAACTAATCATTGTCATGAAAAAGTTTAATTTGTTATAAACTTCAGTATGTCTCCAGTCATTTCCTTCCACTGCAGCTCTCTGGTTATCTACTCGCCAGCCCCATTATGAGAGCTTAGAATTTTTAGCTATCTGCATATAGTTTAACTCTTAAGAAATATCTTAAATAATGTGATATCAATCCTCACAAAGAACTGAAGATATGATTGGACTTCATCCCCATTCTTTCTTCAACTGTTTTTGTCATAAGGTATGGAAAAATGCAATCAAATAGCATAATTTGCTAGTTTTCTGTGCAAAAAATGCTGTTCTGTTACATGAATTTCAATGCAGAATGAAAGATTTCAGCCTATAGTTAATTTTCTGAAGAACTGTGATTCCATCTTGAAACAGCTTTTCTGATAAAAGCTAAGACAACAAGGATACTTGCATCCTTCAGTTTCTGTTTACCATTTAAATCTGCCCCTGCTTCTTGTCTGACAGGTATAGGCAATAATTAATAAAAATAAAAGCTAAGAGAGTATGTGACACAAAACTCTTCAGGAACATTTCTCTCTCATAGGTTTGTCCTCTTTAGCTGGTTTATTTTTCATGGTTTGCAGAACATCTTAATGGTCATTCAAAAGCAGTGCTACACAACCTACACAACCTGGTAAGCATTAAAAGGCAACGTTTTTCCAATAAGTCTGTACAACAGATACCCCTAAGACATTTCTCACTGAATGTTACTGAAGGCCAAATGCAATCTAAGGGCAAGACTGGTTATTAAAATGTTAGAAAGATACAATTGCCCAGCTGTGTCTTCAACCATCAACTGCTCCATCACAGGCAGCCTTGAAATTAATGAAATCTGTGCTGGTGCTGATAGAAAGATGCTGAAGGACTTTTCCAAAAAACAGTCCAGTAATAAAATGCCAGTACAAGGAATATTGCAGTTATTCATTATGGTATCTGGCAACAGGTGTTTTATGATTACTTTTTACACCCAAGAAATCAAGGATATTTAATCCCTGGAGTTATTAGAAATGTTTCTTTTGCTGTGTTTTTGTAGTTTGCATTCAGAGCTCTCACTGAAAAGTCATCATCTTACTGAAACAGGCATTACTGAAGTGAGCATTTAAATACAGACTCACATAAAAGACAGTGAGCTATTCATAAAGGTATAAAAAAAGAGAATGTAAAGAAAGAAAACAATGAATCATCTGTGATAATGAGCTTGGCTGCCATGACTTCTGGTCTTGTTAATGTCACCTGTGCAGACAGAAAAAATATTGAAGATCTTGGTGAAGCAAAAGAATCTTAAGATATTTGGGGGAAAGAAGTAAGTCTAGAAAACTGTGTTAGCCAGCTAATGAACTTAATATATGTGGAACTGGGGCAAGATATTTACTGGTTCAGGACATCCATTTTTAGAAATCAGTATAGAACAATTCCCTTGCATTACTAAAAAACTCTGCAAAGACAGCACTAAAAAAAAAAAAATCACAGAAGACTACAGTGAAAGAGTACAGAGAGCTTTGATGAGTAAGATATACAAGGTGGAACTAAAGAGCCCCAGAGTCTAAGGAATCATCCCCAGAAAGCTGTCTCTTTATCTACATACCCTGTAACTATTGAAATCTCGACAGAAGCAGATTATGCAGAAATTGCAGTATGATAGCTGGCATAGAGTTAGAACCTCTGGCTGAGAAATGCATTTCTCTGGCCCAGACCTTTCTGTCTTGTTTGTCTCTTGGGTATTTTGTGCAACCAACATCGTGTTCTTTCTTATAGGTGCAAGTGAGCAGCTGCAACTCTAGAAGGAGTTAGAATTATAATAGGATAGTGATTAGTGTTTTCCTAAGGGTATCTGGTTTTGCACATAATGAGACAATTGTTCAGGCATTTGTGAAGACGCTAGTTGAATTGGGAAGCAGTTTAACCACTTTCCCAGGAGCCCAGATGCTCTATCTCTGCTCAGGAAAATATGTGGGTGCAGTTACAGTTGCCAATATTGTCCAGTTTTCCTTATGTCACCATAATGGGGCCATTTCAGTGTGCTGGAAAACCACATACCTTAAGATAAATTTATAGTCACATCAGCTGTGTGCTTGCTTTGGAGCTACTATTGAAATTGGACTTAGGACTCAGTAATTTACAACCTTTTTTTCCTATCGATTTGTGCAATACTTGGTTTGTTCCAAACTGAATTAGCTGTGGCATTAGTTGCTTGCTCTTATTGTATAAAAAGAGAAATTCAAGATCAAACCAAAACCCAAAAAGTACCCAGCTCTCAGTGAGCTTGCAAGGAAAATTCAAGCATTTTCCTTGAATTTATCTCTGTGATTTCATGCCATGAGAATTCACATCTTGAGAGCTACTTACAGTTCTGGTCTCAGGGGGTTTATGAAGGTAGAGAGAAGGTACAGGATCAATAAGATCAATGATTGTGATCAAAACCATGGAGCAGTTTTACACTGTGGGACTGAAAGATCTTTGCTCTGAGAGGAGAAAGCGAAGAGGGCAGAGTCTCAGATTTATGGAATCATGAAGACAATGGAAGAGGTGAATGCCAAACAATTATTCACCAAATTGCAGAACACTTTGGAGCTGGTCAGAGTTTAATTTGAAACTCACTTTCCTGAATTTTGGAGAGATTGGCTGGGTTGTGCTTGGCCTGAGCTGCATGCAGCTGTCCCTGTGGGATAAACAGCCCCTGGAATATGCGGGGCTATAGAGGCAGGCTGGACCCCTTCCCTAAGAGCAGGGGCAAGGGAGAAGTTTGGGTGAGAAATGGTCCAAGACTGAGAAGGAAACCCCAGCATAAATACCACAGTTCCTTATGACAAAGACCTAGGGGGGACAATGGCTTGTCACAAATTCTGCTTCCCACCCCAATTTTTGGGGAAGGATGATACTAAATGGTATAAGATGCAGAGGGACATCAGAAGGGTGAGCAAACCTCCAGGGAAAAGAGTTGGATACAAGGAAGCTCTTTTGAAGAACAGAAATAATTGTAACTAATATTATTACAAGATATTTTCCAATTTTGATAACTTGACATTAATTGACCTGTTTATAACACATTCTTTTTTACTCATTTCAAAGTTCTGGGTGTGACACTTCCTCTTCTCCCAGAGTCCTTCTGTGCAGAGAAGTGAGGGAGTGTCTGATGGTGGCAATTGCTATCTTTCTCTGTAGTGTGAATCCCATGCACTGAAGTTGCTGCTACAACCCATGTCTTTGGATACTGCTGAAGGATGTTCAGTCCAGGTGCTCATGACTGTGCAGGTGGACAATAAAAATAGTGGAGATTCCTGTAGTCCTAATGGAGGAAGTTTTCAGCAGCTGTATTTGATTCTTCTTGGCGCAGGAAAGGTTGTGCAAGAGAAGACTTTCTGCAGAAACTGCTGCTCCTGCTGCTGTTCTGCTAAGTGGGGTCTTCATAAAGACACAGAGAAATCAAGGAATCAGTCCTTCTCTCTCCGCATTTCTTATGGGTTCTGAAGCATGTATGGGCATGGAAACATAGCCTAACATGCTCCTTCTAAGTAGCTCCTAAGTACCTAAGTATGGTGGTAGTTTGTGACTGCTGGTGACAGAGAACTGTGCTAGAAAGACCAGTATTTAGTGCAGTAGTAGTGACTGTCTAATGATTTTTCTCCTGTTTGTCATTCCTATACATTTAATTAGTCTAGTACATTAAAATGTTATGTTCATAATAAGCTAAAAGGGACACCCATGCTATCTGCTATCATGATCTCAAAATATAGATTATTAACTATTGTTTAACTGGGCTTGGAAAATGTCAAGACCAAAAAAAAAGTGTATCAGGCTGATTATTTCTGAGGAAAAAAAAAAAAAAAAAGCCTTGAAAGTCCAAAGACTGTTTTATTCAATTCAGTTGTTTTCAAACCCAAATGCAAATATTTCTCTGAAAAGAAATTACTGAAAGCATTTTCTTGAAGCTTGGCAACTAAATGTACTTACTAGGAAATTAAATATATGATATTCTAAAAGTGTATTTAAGCTGTCATGTCAGTGCAGTTTATGTACTGAAACGAGACCTCTGGCTTCCCATCTGTTTCCATGACAATTAATTCACAATAGGTGACCTCCTCCATTTCGACAAGAAAAGCTTCTTATGTTTGTAAGAGGAGTCCTTGGATATTCTTTATTTGGTCTGCTCATATTTTATTTGTTTAATGACTATTGACTGTGTCCTTTTTTGTTTGTTTGTTTGTTTGTTTTTTGTTTTGTTTTTTCTTAAGCAAATTGCTGACAGAATAACTATTGGATAGATGTTGAGATTCTGAGATCTGTTTCTTAATAATACAGCTGCTGTAAGCATCTGAGGAATTTTAAATATCAATCCCATACACAATCACAGGGACACAACCACAGATATACAAAGTGTTTAAGGTCAGGTTGGATGGAGTTCTGAGCAACCTGGTCTGGTGGAAAGTGTCCCTGTCTGGAAATAGATGATGTTTAAGGTCCCTTCCAACCCATTATGTGGTTCTATGATTCTACAATGTCCACATGTATCCCTACACATAGAGAGGGACAGAAACAAGGAACTTACCACTTTCTTCAAGAAAATTTAGTTGATTCTCTTTTTTAAACAAGATTAAATTATGGGGATGCCTCTCTATTATATACCCTGGAAAGGAAACCATGGTCTACTTATAATTAGCACATGTATATTTTAGGAGCAGAACTTTAAGAGGTAAAGCAGAGTCTGAGTTGCAGCGGGTTTGTACTGTATAACAAAATTAATCTTGAGATTAGCATGCAGATACCAAGCAATATTCATATTAGACATGGTGAAATGACATTTATAGCCACATATTTCAGCAATGCTGATTTTTGTTTGTTTGTTTGTTTGTTTTCTTATTACAGAATTGTACTTATGGGTTTTAGCTCTGTGAAAAGCTAAGTTTCCTAGAAACAGATGTCTGTGGTTTGGGGGCAGAATTGGCTATGAAATGAATGGTGAAGATTTATCAATAACAAAGGTGGAAAAAATCAGATATACATCAAATTAACAATTAGAATTAAGCAATTCTAGTCTAATAGCTATTAGATACTGGGTTTATAGCTAGACAATAAAGATACATTTTTTATGTCACCTGTCTCAGACAGTGAGTGCTCTCCACCAAACGTACAGATATTTACACAGTTTAGAACACATCTTTCTTACTAGGTCATCTCTCTGAAAATAACATCAAAAAAAAAAATCTAACATTATGAGTTTTACGAAAAGTTATATTTCTATGTAGTTGTTTTTATTTTAGAACAATTTACTCTTGGCACAGGTCTGCATTCCCAGCCACATGGCTTCTCTGTGCTGCTGGCAGACTCTGCTGTCTCAGGGACAGCAGGGCCACGTGAGATGCTGGCTTGAGCATCTGAAAACCTTTCCTACACTAGCTCTGAAGTGCCACAAAGCCATTCCCCTGCTGCCACCTTCCCAAAACTGCTGCACGGAGCTGCATGAGACCAAAGCAGGGGAATCTTTTGCCCAGGTACTCTCCTATTTTATCACTCTGTAACATACTGTCAAAATATTAATAGACAAAGGAAAAAAGAAAAAAAAAAAAAAAAAAGAAAAGAAAAGAAAAAGATGAGTGAGATCCTGAACCCAAAACAGAGATGAAAATCTCCTTATGAACTCATCAGGCCCCTGGGCCATCTGATCTCTTTTAATAACCCATGGGTATCCATCACAATGTCACCCTTTTTATCTCCTTACCTATAACATACTTCTCTCTCTGTTGCTGCTACCACAGTTTCCTTATGCTTTCATTGCTTTCCTATGCAGTTCTAATAGTAGGAGACATTTCAACACATTTAACCTTTAAAAATAAATCATGTTTTGTATTTTGAACTTAACACTACATTTTGGGGAGCATTAGACTAATGAGCCAGAATTTCTTCTTAAAAAAATCAAATCCTTACCTAAATGTTGAAGATTCGTCAGCAGTTAAGGCATAAAAATCCTTCTGCTCCTATCCAGTTTTTTTCTTCTGATGTTGACATTTACAAAAACAACAATTTTAAAACAGCAGAGTGATGTGGATAAGAAAAATATTTTTTTAGGCAGTGCTGTTAATTTTAGGTAGAATTTATAGACAATATATGGTCTCCCAAACTAGTTGCAGTAAAATTCTCTGTTAATAACAATCTTTATTTCCATTTTCAACACCAAACAGCAACTTTGATGTTGGACAAAATAATTTCCTTAAGGCATGGAAAAGACCCACCTTTTCACCCTAGAACTACTTTAGTAATTGTCTACAATTACTTAATTAATAAAAAAGCAATTAAACAACAGTTAACAGCTAATAATATCTTAATCCTTTAGAAGTGGCTATATAAAATCAAAAAAAATTAAATCTCCTTCAAAATTATTATTGAAGACAAAATTTTCCCTATGATCATAAAATGTATGAACTCTGATGGAGAGACTTTTCAAAATGTCATTAGGTACTTTGAGACACCTGGACACGTGTGGGTGTTTTGTAACAAAAGCCTGAGACAGCCAAGACTGGGCACACAACAGGCTCTCTCAACTCTCTCATTTTTTGAGTTAAAGGGAAATCACATAGCACTTCAAAGGATCTCAGGCTCTCAGCCACTGTGCATTAAAAAAATCCCTGGTCCAATTCTGTTCATACACAACTCAGTGAGAAGTGTCAAGAATAATTTTTTTTAAAAAGTAAATTTATTTCAAAATTAACTCTTTTTTCATAGCCTAATCCCACTGATGTGGGATGGAGACAGTGTACACCATAAATAGGACACATCTGTTTGAATAAAGTTGTTCTGTGTTATGAGAAAACTTACCCCCTTTTTTTCAGTCTCATCCACGTGAATTGCTAAAACTAAATTTTGTATGTGTGTATGCTCATTTTCTGTGTTTCCACTGACACTTCTTTATCTCCCTTGAGGTAGTACTGAAATGCTCTACACAGGTCAAACATTTTTTTAGTTTCACACAGGTTTTTATTACTGTTTGTTTTCTTCAGTCTATTTATTTCATTGTGATTAACATCCTCTAGTGCTAAAAGAATACATCATGAGTACCTGGATGAATCCATTGTAGCACATTCCCAAGAACAAAGCCTTTTATTGTGAAAGTTAGAATACTGTCAGGTGTTTTCTTTATACATTCTCTCTTCAAAAGGCCCAGGTCAGGAGTGCTGGGGCTGTCTGAGGCACTGCTTTTGCTTGCCAATAATCTGAAGGACTTCTAAGCTACACTGTGCAGTCATTTTATATTCAAAGTAATGCTATAAATAGCAAAATATTAAAAGTATAAAATATCAATACAATTAATAAACATTTCTTCCTCAAATATTACTTACTTTAAAAATCTATTTCACTATCACAGTAGTTTATGTAAAATTGCCTCATGTCAGTCTGAGCTTGTACCTAAAGAAAAGCTAATTCTGAGGGGCTGTCTTGGTTTGGAAAGACAGGTATCAGCCAGGCAAAGCTGGTGTTTCTCTTAGAATGGGGAATGTAAACCCTTCACCCTCACCAATTAATAATTTTGCAATCAAAGGCTTTCAGGCAAAGATTTGGGAATAGGAATAACAGTTCTTTACTAGGAATATTAACAATACAAATGTAGTAGAAAACAAAACCGCCTAACTAAACCAGCAAACAAACAAACAACAATTTTGGAAAACCCTGACAGAGTCAGAGCTACAACCTGACATCCTGTTGGTCAGGGTGTTGGAAGCAGTCCAAAAGTGAGTCCTCCTGGAGTGGCAGATGTGGTTCTGTTGGGGCAGAGATGATTTTGTTGAAAAGGGTGAGAAGGGTCCAGTGGGTGAGATGGGTTCAGTCTTCTTCCAGGAATCGGGTGAAGCCAGATGTCTTTGTGTTCCTGTGTCTCAGTTTTATCCAGTTTTATCAGTTTTATCCACTGGTTGGAGCATCTCACAATAGGATGATGGAATGTGGATGTACTGCTTTGGGGAGGGTATAGTTTGGGGATGTGTTAGTTTGGGGAGGTGTTAATGGCCCATTGGCAGAAAAATATCCCCCTGGAGGGAGGACTGGTGGTGAAAGAGATAAGAAACAATGCCCCACCTGATTTTAACAGCTGGCCCATAATCAGAAGGCACCCACCCCTCCTTCTCCCAGAGTTACAAGACTTAAAGAAAAACATCTCCCCAACTGCTTTCAACAGATGAAATAGAATATACATTTTTGGTTCCATAACCCAAGACAGTGGCCAAAGGAAAGAGGGATGCAAAGGTAGCTTATGGGTCACTGTAATTTATATTCAAAAATACAAGAACTAAGCATTTATAATCTGTATTAATGATATCCAAAGACAAAATAATAGTTACCATCTTCCCGTGCAATAAATTCTGAACTAAATCCATGTCTTTTTTCTAATGAACAAATATTATCCACAATATTATAAATAATCTCTTAGAATGTGTTTACTGCTTCATTTCAGCCCTCTGTCAGAACCATTTAACTCCCTGAAAATGCAGCCCAAAAAGAATAGCATTTAATATTTCAAGAGATGGCCTTTTAATTCATGGAATGAGTAACATTTTCCATATGAATTCCTATAAAAACCTGTAATAAAACATGAAAAGGGGAAAATTGTGTTGTTTTACATGGCTCTTAAAAGATTTTAAAAATTTATACAAAGCTATTAGATAAGTATTTCACATGATACTTGAAATAGTTAGTAAGTATACATAATTTATATTGTTATTGATAGTGACTGTAATCAAAATGGCTCTCTGACAGACAGACATTTTCTTTTAAGTAAAAACATACTCAAATTTTTCACCTTTCCTTCCTTCTTTTATTTTCTTCAAGAGCAGTGGGCAAAAAAGAATAAAAATACCTGAAAAGGAATTCTTTTTTTTCTTTGGTTCATACAAATAAAAGTTCTATGCAGAATTCCCTTCCCTTCCCTTCCCTCTCAATAACGTTTTTAATGACAACATTTTTGTTATTATACAGATGTAAAATATATTTATATAAAACTGGCACAAGAAATGTACATTTTTACATTTTTCCTGGAATTTAGAAAGGTCCCACATAAAATAGTCATTAAATGATGTGTTTTTCTGCTGTATTTGTCTCCTTTGATGAAGTCCAGACTGATTTTCAAACTCAGAAACATGATATGTATATTTTTTTAATTGTAAGGTGAATCATTGCAGGTCATGAAAAGATCAGTAGAATCAGAGTGACATTTTAAAATGTACATTTAATTGTTTTAGTTCCATATTTCACTGTACATCACTGACTTCACAGAGAGTCACATATCTCTAACCTGAACTTTTCATTTCAGACACTGTTAGGGCAGAGGTATAAATGGGACTCAGAGTTATGAGACTGCTTTAGCATTTAACTTGTTTCTGTTATTTTATAAATATTATTTTATATTAACCTTCCCTTAGAAAAGTTCAAAAGAAGAAACATTATATTTTTCCTCAGGGAAACTGTTTGAATTATGTCATAGAACTGCTTTTGGTTAATAACAAGGTGCATTTTTAAGTTGAATTAGTAATAAATATAACCCCTGTAATGACAAAAATGCAATGTAAGTGACTTGTGATGACAGAAACTACCTTGATGTACTATTATGGGTGAGAATTGCTTAAAATAAGAATGCAAGGTCAAGACTTAAAGACAGCTGATAGGGTTTTTTTGTTCTTCAAACTTTCCTCATTGTGACATTTCTGGATAAAAGGCACCTTCATTTTACCAGTAAATACTTGGTGAATTGTGGACACCTACAATTGTACCTACATGCATTTCATATTCCCTCTGTCTGCTTTTATGTTTCCAGATTGCTGTTTTCACTGATTCAGATTTTACTTTCTAAATTTCTAAATTTTTTACAAATTTGATTTACTTTATTATCATAGTATTGCTTTCCACTTACAGTATTATGCCTTTTTCAAATCGTAGGCAATTATATTGGTCAATATGTCCAATGTCCTTTTTTACATGTCTGTGTTCAGCAAAAAGGAAGAAACACTTCTAACTTTGAGTAGTTACATTTCAAGCTACTTAAAATAATTTGGATGACAGTAAAATTAAAGTGCTTACTGACTAATGAACACGCTATCTTAATAGCTGTCTTCAGCTGAGATGTAATTTTCAAGCTAGTGAGTGGCTGATCTTACCCATATGCATATGACTGTGTGGACATGAAACTAATAATTACTGGTGAATTTTATCTTGATCAATTCTTGTTGCTTATCTGATGAGAGCCTACAAGAAAGCTGGATGGAGAGATACTAGTTACAAGGGCATGCAGTGACAGAAAAAGGGGGAATGGCTTCAAACTGATAGAGAGTAGGCTTAGATTGGATATTAGGAAAAATTTCTTTCCTTTCAGGGTGCTGAGGCCCTGACACAGGTTACCCAGAGAAGCTGTGGCTGCCTCTTCCCTGGAAGTGTCCAAGGCCAGGGCTCTGAGCAACCTGGTCCATGTGAAAGTGTCCCTATGGCAGAGAGGTTGCAACTAAATGAACTTTTAGGTCCTTTCCAACTCAGGCCATTCTGTGAATCTATACCAGAGTGGTGCTTTGCACATTTTTAGAACCTGCTTTCCAAATAAGTTTGAAAAATAGTAAATGGAGTATTTGCTGGTATTTTGATTTTTGAGAATACATTTCTCATGGAATAGTCACTTTGGAAACATTGGAAAGTTTTGAACCTAGTACCTCAGAAACCAGTGACAAGGCAGCCAGTGATGCTAAGATGCAAATGCATGGATTCTGAATACAAGGCAAGTAATAGGAAAGACCAAAAAATAAAAAAAAAAAATTAAAAAAAAAAAAATCCACAGTCCTGTGGAAGTGGAAACTAATTCACTGGGCAATGAGGCTGGTGAAGAGTCTAGAGAGTCTTGTTTGAGTAGATAGAGATGTTTAGCCTGGAGAAAAGGAGGCTCAGGGGAGACCTTATTGAAGTGCAGGCTGGACATCAGGAAGATTTTTTTTTCACTAAAAGGCTAGTCAAGCATTGGAATGGGCTGCCCAGGGAGATAGTGGAGTCACCATCCCTGGAAGTGGTCAAGAAATAATTGTATGTGACATTCAGTGCCATGGTCTAGTTGACAAGGTTGAACTTGATGACTTTGGAGTCTTTTCCAAGTTTTGAGGTTTTCGCTTTGAAGCTGTAGGATTTGGACAAAACTTGTTACTGTATTATTAAAGCAATGATACAGTAAATCTTATATTTTAAAACAAATCTACACAGGGCCATAATGACTGGCAGAAAAGAATTAAAGACATGTTAGTCTGACCATAATAATAGGCAAAACTTTGGGAGAGATTTTCAAGGTTTCAAAGAGTGGAAGAAATTAAGACAAATTGTCCACTTTACAAGACCCTGTCAAAAGCATTTTTGCAATTCTGAAAAGCTAATTCTTTCCCTGAAAAGGCTATTTTAGACTGGAACAGACACAGTAAAAGAAATAAGCAGAAAAGAGCTATTTTATGGTTGGAAAATGTACCTTGTAGCAAAAAGAGGGAAATATGTTCTATGTGTTTTATATATTGAGTAAGGGGAAGGTGAGATGAGGGAAGAGAAGCTTTATTAAAAGACATTATTAACACAAGAAAAGAGAGGGAAATTAAATTAATTAAATTAAGGTGGAAATGGGTACAGCTGAGGACAGCTTTGTAACCACCAAAGCAGTGATATTTTATGAGAATTGCCTGTAACAGAACACTTTTAAAGTTAGGCTTGACCCATTTATGTAAAGGATGATCATTCTTGTAATAAGGGGTAAGAGAGTGTGATTTGTGTAGGTGGGATGATGGAAAATCTATTTCAGTTCTAAGTTTTTAGATCTCATGGAGGAACATCTGGGTCTGCCCTAGAAACTTGTTAATATGCTGGTGAGAAAAAAAGGGAGTATTTCTGAGAGCACTTTTTGCTTGGTATTTGTTTGATAAATTACTGATTTATTTTCTTCCAGGGGATACTATCACTCCCTGGAATAAATAGAGAATCTGCAAGATGTTAGAGAACAACAATATGTCATTAAAGTCTCTAACACAAAAAAATCCAATTCATTCACTGTTACTATAGTACATTTGGAGACTAGGGAATAGTAGCTGTGTGGTAAGTTTTTCATTTGGTTTGGCCCTGTATGGTTCAGTATTATAAACAATTTTACCACTTCCAAGGAAGAATTCCTGAGGGATTGGACTGCAGTGAATACACTGTGCAACTACTCTGCTGCATGACTCTATATTACAAGTGTGTTTGCCCTTGAATTTCACCTAACTCACTATGATACTGCATAGAAAGTGAGTTCCCTATGCTCTCTCAGGTTTTTCCCATTTGATCAAAAATGTTCAGTTATTCATCTTTTTTGATGGAAAATATATTTATTATATTCATTACATTCAACTGAACAGAGATATCTTAATAAATAATTATTTAGGTAGAATGGATTTTTAAGAGGCATGTTAAATTAATTCTACTGCCTTTTTTAAGCCTGATTCTTTTTGAGCAGGCAAAAATTATAAATGGCAGGAAATATGATGTCATCAAAAGTAGTGGTAAACATTAACTTCCTTCAGTAAGAAAGGCAGTGGTCAATAATTTTTTTTTGGCATCTTGAATATGACAATCATATTTAAAAAGTCATTCTTTAAAGCCATTTCTCTATTTATTCTTATGGTCATCAAAACATACTCTTTTATGTTTAAGATGAAAGAAAATGTTTCTGTTTAATCATTCTGAAGAGCTTTTAAATATTTAGGCTTTCAAGTACTGAGTGCAAATATTAAAGTTTTCTTTTGGCTGAAAATCTGAAAATTTGCGGGAACTTATTTGTTAAACTTCAGGTTTTAACAGCATCCAGCAATCCAGTACCAACAGCATTATCTTTTCATATTTTTGCACACATATTTTTGCAGACTTAAGACCTGCAATTCCATATTATTCAACGTTAATCTGTTCCCTTTCCCATTAATATCAAAGGCAAAATACCTACTCTGTGGCACTAATATAACTTTGTCCATAATGGACATGAAATGAGCATAAATGCAATTTCAGTATTAAATAAAACTCATAGGTAATACGTGTCGAGTTGGTATGTTGAATTAAGTCAGAATTTTATTTTTTTCCCCTTTCATTATGCCCATACGGCTGTGTAAATATATATTTCATGTGATTGTCAAACTACTAATCTCAATTTTTCAAAGATTCTTGCTGGACAACCAATCTTCTTTCAGCCTGTGGCAAGTAACATTAGCATTTATGAGAGTTGCACTACACATGGTAAAGACAGCAAAACACTTAATAGTCACTTAGGTTTTGATCTTTTCAAGTATTAGCCAAGTTGCATGGAAAGTTTAGTCATGGTTCTCTAGTAAAATCACAGAATAAGACCTGATTTTATGATTCTCAAATTATGAAAAGTAAAAAAATGTCAACAGTGTGAGTGAAGGTTGTGAGTATGGATCTAAACAATCTATCATTCAAGAAGTTTGTCTTCCACATGTTGAGGTTGTAGTATTCAGTATATTTTTCTTCCTTTGTGGTGATGGGAAGGTAAAAAGTGAGGCTGCCTTGTTTAAGAATCTTCCTCCACTTATGTTAATGCAATTGAATCCTCTATCCTTTTGCTGGTACATGTGATCTATTTGCTTCCCTATTTGCAAATGTTTATTCCATCTTGAAAGTACCAGAAAAAAAATTAATAGTTGATCCTTTGGACATGTGTTGTGACTCTAGCAGTGTATTAATTTTGTTTCCATAGGAGGTCTTTAGCTTTTAGCCTCATGTGACAAAACAATAGAGAGGTTACTTGGTTATAATTAATGGTTCTTTAAGCAGGTCGTCAGACTATAAAATCTAACATCAATGCTAATTAATTGGCACTTAAGCAAATATTCAACAATTCCCTTGTTAGACTCATAAAGGCACCAGTTTGTCTGCAATTATCAGTGCCAGGCTTATTCCATTCTAACAAATCTGGAAAATATAGTGCATGATGTGTATTTCACTATGGGTTTAAGTTACTTCATAACAGAGAAAATTTCAAAAGGATATATAACTTCATTTTTTTTTCACTTTAAATTAGCATTAATAGAAAACACTCTATGACCAGATTCTACTCCAATATTCTACTAATCTCTTCTACAGGTCTAACCCCTTCATAAATTCTTTAAAATACAACTCAACTTGCTGGCATTGAAAACATAGTTTTAATACATTCTAACTAATTTTTTAGAGACACAAGAATAACAATTGCCCTACTTGATACTCAGGAGTCATTACATTATGAAAAAATATACAGTTGTTATTTTTGTTCATAAGACAAGATACAGGGTTTTTATTTTGTTTTGCCTTTTTTTTTTTTTTTTTTTTTTTTTTTGACTCTAGGACTGTGAACAAAAACCAGAAGTATCTTAATATTGTATAAACATTAACTAATTTACCAGTTACAGTGGTGATGAAGTCATTTGCCATTACCAGCAGAAAGGTGATAGGCTGTTGGCTTCCCCACCAATGCAGGTCCCATGGAGTAGTTGGGATGCCCTTGCCCTGACCTGGGTTCCAAGGAGTAAGGGAGAATGTTAGTGTAAGAAATACACTTGACAAAAAATTGTCAAGTATAGGATGTAGGGGACATTGTAAGGGTGAGCACAATATGAAGGAAAATTGGTAGATGTTAGGTTGAACTTAAAACAAAAAAAAAAAAATTGCTGTTGAAATTTTCTATATATCATAATACACTTTTAAACTGTAAAACATGAATTTGATTAACAATGCATTTTTGGCTCCACATATATGTGCTGTGTTCCTTTCTGGTCTTTGCAAGACACCATGCATAAAAAATGTTATGCAATATTTTACTATATTATGAAGTGAAAGGAAGATGTAGAATTTCTCTGACAGGTATGTATTGTAAGATGCTGTTGGCATGCTGTAAAAATATAGTCCCAGAGGCACTGGTGCATTGAGAAATCCCACCAAAATGTTTGGCCAATGTCATTTAAGGAAAAAACTGAACTAAAACAAATTTATATGACAATATGAGGTGATATTCTATATGTGATTATAGCACTAGAAAAGACACAAATACCTCTATGGAAATGAACAACCTTAATTCTGATTGTGTGCTCATTTTTTAGCCAAGCAGTGCAGAATAAGTTCCTATAATGTGGCTGCTGATTGACATTTGAGGTTCTTTAACATACAGATATTCAGCAGCTGGTAGATAAAAGCCTGGCTCTGTCATAGGCATGTGTGGTGAGCAAATCCCAAAAGCCTGGACCAGCTCAGTGACAGCATGTTCTGGGTGGGTAGGTGAACCCCACGGAGTTCGGATTAGGGTAACCAGAACAGCACTTGTTTCACAAGAGTCCTGAGGACCTCAGGAAAACATCTTCCTGGGCATTATTTCTCGGTAAGAAACATATTCTATATAAAAAATTTTGATTAGAAATCATTCTCTGTTATTCAAATTAGCAAGTCTCTGGAGAGACTAGAAACAATCTTAAGGGAGCTGAGAAAATGTATCTACTGGAGGAACTGTCAAACAAATGCTGTCTTCCAATGCTTTTTTGCCATAGCCTCCATTGACTAGCTCAGCTCTTTGAATAACTAAATATTCCACTCTGTCTGATAAGCAACCAAACACTTCTACTCCTCATAAATTTGCTGTGACTCAGAGGCATCCAATGAGGCCTATGGTGTGAGAGACTGTGGATGATTGGTTTTTCCAGCTGTATGACCACACAGTAAATTAACACTAATGAAGTCTCTTAGATTTATCCTGCTGATGCAAATCCAAAGATACAATGCCTTCTTTAGGTCTGCCACCCATACAAGTTATTTAATTACATCAGAATATTATTCAGTAACAGCAGAACTGCAGTCACTGCGTACATTCTTCATGATAATCACAACTGTAGTGAAAAAGTTGAACTGGTTTTCTGACATTTTAAAAGCTTTTGTAAAGTGCTTTTGGGTTTTATATTTGTAAAGGAACATTTTAAAATTTTTGGCTTGTAGTTTATCCTCTGTATAAATACATATTTTAGTGAATTAGTAGGAGGAGTCAGTTACCATAAAGCTTACATAGATCTACTGATCTACCTCACTTTCTAAACCTATTTATCCTTAAGTTTTGGCCTTTTTAGGGCTTTTGTAAAATCTGCAGGCACAGACAAATAAAATATTTGACTTTTTTTTATTAGATTAAAAAAAATTAATTTGGAACATATCTTTGGGACACATATCTTTGGTCTTATGCATGTCTCCAGAATTTGTCTGACCAAAACTGATTTTTTAAGATGTATGGAAACAGAATTGTCAGGCAAAAAGGATCAGATATTTGTACCTAAAAGACACCTTCTTAAGTGATAGTTCATGTCTTTTAGTCAACATTTGCTTTTAAATGCTTTGAAGATTCCAGTATATGTTTAAGGCTTATCAACTTAGTAGATTGTTAAAAAGTCAATTAATATAATAAATAGGCTTAGGACAGAGCCAAAAAGAACAAAACAGAGCAAAAACCCCAAACCAACAAACAAAAGACTCCAACCAAAAAAGAATCGTGCACTAGACTTTATTTGCATCAAAAATAATGTACATCTGAAATTTACATTTTAAAATTAGGTCATGCTTGGCCATACATTTCTGTGAAATTTAACATCAAGCTTTCCCATATACGTATGTGCAAGAATATAAGAATTTGGTTTTCCTTTTTTGTGTGTGTTTTTTTTTTCAAAGAAAGATATACAAGCTTTGAAGTATAAAATAATCCCATTTAGCATGGAGAGATGAAAGTATCCATGAATAAGTACACAGAACTTGTAAATCTGGCATTTAGAATAAAAACACACTTCACTGTCTTGGCATAAATAATTCAGTTTGCAAGACCTTCTGGGGCGAAGGAGGAAGACGAGAGAACGCACTTTGATAAGTTAGAGAAATTTGTTGGTTTTAAAAATTAGTTAACAATAAAGCAGCATTGGAGATGAAGAAAACTGATGTTAAGGCATCTGAAGACAGGCAAAAACCTCTGGTATTATTTACTTATATTTAAAGCAAGCCATCAATCAAGACATCTGCATTCAATTGTTGTTGAGAAGACTTGTTCAGTCCCATTGGCTCCTTTCCTACAGTTTCCTACAGGAATTTGCGTTCACCTTTGCTTGCTTATTTGAGCAGAAGCTGAAAGTCTTTTTCTATTTCCTCAAGATTTTCCTGTTTATATAGAGTCAGACCTTGGGATTCTTTGATTGGGTGAACCATTTATGCCCAGAACAGGATATCCAGGGAAGCTGTGCATGACCTACCCATGGAAGTGTTAAAGGCCAAGTTGGATGGAGCTCTGAGCCACCTGGCCTAGTGGGAATTCTCCCTGCCCATGGCAGGGAATTGGAATAAGATGAACTTAAAGGTCCATTCCAACCCAAGCCATTCTTTGAGTCCTGGATTGCACAGTCACTCTCTGGTTTGTATTAACTTCACGCCCTTAGGTCATACACCTCTTTTCTAGAAACTTTGCTCCTGCGGGGTTCTTTACTTATGAATAGAAATTATGAGAGAACAAATACTTTTCCAGACATAAGACCTATTGTTTTCTTTCATTTTGAAACATTTATGTGAACAGAGCTTTGGTGTAAATGCACTTATAAATTCTATTAAAAGAAGGGATAATATTTACACACACCAGAAGTCACTTTGGGAATAAGATGGATACGGTTACAATTTTTATCTTTAGAAGTTATTTTTTTGTGAAGGTTAAAATTTTCTTTGAATGTGCTAGGTTTCTTTTCTTCAGACAGAATTACATTTATATATGCATTTCTAATAATCTGCTGCTCTGAAAACACCAGTTAGCTTTAATGCAGTGTTATGCACACTATTGACACACCTATGTTTTGTTACCACCTAAACTATTTTGTTTAATGTGTACACTTCCTAATGTGAAGGATGTTGAAGTGTTATCAGAGATATCTAAAGAACAAAAGCAAGATAAATAAAATTCTTTAAAGTACAGAAAACCCCTTACCCCTAAGATAAATAACATTGCACTAATACTTTGGACGAGAGAAGCATGTAGAGTGAATCAGCCTGCAGGAAGCTGAATTGTCTATCCCACTTTACACATCATAGCATGCATAAAGTAGTACACATTGTAAATTAAGTAATAGATATTGGAATAAGATTCAATCTCCTACAGAGGATCCTTCAACCCTTTAAAAAACTAGAGCAAGTCTGATGCCATGTGTTTCTGTTTAAGAAACCTTTTAGGATTGTATTGATCCCACTGTCCCTCTGGGACAATGGTGACCTTTATATATAGTTTATATATTTAAAGGGACACTAATCTTAAATAAATGGAATAGATAACAATGAAAGAATTGTTATAATTTATTTATCTTTCAGTAAGGTATTGAACTTCATATGAATTTTGTGGTGTAAAATATATACAACTGCATTTTCTATATGTCTTCTCAGAGAAGACAGTTTCTCAATATTTTCTATTTTTTCACTCTTTTAAATACTTTATTGTAAATCTAATATTAGAATTTCTCTTAAGTAATCAGTTGAAATACAATCACTAATAAACCATTTTTTCTGTGTGAAAAGGCTATGTACATTGATAGATGTAGCTGAAGTATGCATATTGGTTATATACACCATGGCAAATGGACATTGAGAGTTTGTTTAGCCATTTCATTCTCATTTTTCTGATTTGAATTGGAATCAGATCATGTAAAGTCTCTGGTGTGAGGACAGCTAGATTGGTCTAGATTAAAAACAAAACAAAACAAAAACCAAAAATAAAAACAAAAACCCCAACAAACCCAAACATCACTAATAACGATCTTCTGTGGGAATTTACTGTCCTTATTTATATAAATCAAAAAATTGACCTATTTTTATTTTGTCAATTTACTCTAAATTTATCTGCTGAAGCCAGAACTAAAGAAAATTACCAGTATGAAGCTTAGGGTTTCTGAAATTAATATTTAATCCAACTTAGTTTTGAATTCAGTATGAACACTCAGGTTCTCACTATTGACTCAGTCTTCCTGTTCTGTATCATTGCTGGACTATTTTATTTTCATTGTCATTACTCTCCTGTCTTGGGAGGTGCCTGGGATTTCCTGTAGAAAATCTGCCTGGGCAGACAAGTCTCTTGAGCAGTCAATTCCAGAGCTATTGCTTATTGGATGGTGTGAATAAATTCTGAACAATGCCTGTGGGCCCTGGCTGAGGCACAAGGAATAATAAAACCACCACAGTTACTGTAAAAACACATAAATGTTGTAATACATTAGCACTGCTGCTATTGTCTCACATTTAAAACTGGGTTAAATCATGATCTTTTATAAATGAACTGTGTAAATGCTAATGGGCATATCTTCAACTAATGTAATTGGAAAGGAATTCACTGTATCTATTCACTGCCTTGGGAAGATGCTTGGTCAGGCGGGACACTGGCAGGCCTTTATGATTTCCCTGAATCACATTTAGGTATCTGAAAACCTCTGAAGTAATTCTTTATATTTCAGATCTGGGGTCTCAGTGAGTAAGATGTTTATACAGA
The DNA here is from genome assembly GCA_013400275.1 of Rhadina sibilatrix. Taxonomy (NCBI): domain Eukaryota; kingdom Metazoa; phylum Chordata; class Aves; order Passeriformes; family Phylloscopidae; genus Rhadina; species Rhadina sibilatrix. Next base: position 10,682 of record VWYO01014368.1, on the reverse strand, counting down.
TACTTAATCTGAAACATCTTTAGAATGCCACTAGCTTCTCTGGGATTACTCATTTGCTTGTAATTTAGGCATGAATTTGAAGCACTAAATGTAGGATTGATTGAGAAAGAGCTTTAAAATATGGTTCCTTAATAGAAACAACTGTTCAGATTTTACTACTGAACTGTAGCTATTATTCAGAAAAAATAAATGTAATTAGACGGAAATTCCTGCATAAGAAAATATCTTTAAGGGATGAAGTTTACTGAATCTCTTCCATCCATATTATTATCTGACAAATTAATTTAAGTTCAATGTTTGTAATGGAAGATATTATTTTAAAACATTTCATTCTATATACATCTTCATGGGAGGGCTAAGTTTTATTCCTAAGAAAAGACAGCTTTTGAAATTCTCATGTGGACGGAGTCCTTTTCACACCTTTCAGTTGTCCTTCATTGAAGAGAATATTTCTTTGACACAGTACCTAAACCCCTCAAGAGCCTGTGACTTTGAAGCTACGTTTAATCTTGGCACATACAAGTGAGTCCCACAGAAGAGGAAGGTGATCATAGAATCACAGACAGGCTTGGATTGTAAAGGACCTTCAAGATCTCATTCCAACCCCTCTGCCATGGGCAGGGACACCTTCCACTAGACCAGGCTGCTCCAAGCCCCACCCAACATGGCCTTGAACACTTTCAGAGATGGGGCAGCCACCACTTCTCTGGCCAACGTGTACCAGGGCCTCACCACCCTCACAAGGAAGGATTTCTACCCACTAGGTTAGGCTGTTCCCTTGACAAAAATCTGTGGTGAGGAGGGTAAAAGTGTAAGGCAAAAGAAAGCAGCCTCACTAAAGTGAGGTATTAGGGAGGATGCAAAATTATTTTTTTGCTTTTTTTGAGCGATATAATAAAGAAGCCTTACTGTACTGAACCACTGAGGATAATAAGATTATAAAATAAATCTAAGGAAAGACCAAGGAATGGTCTTTGTTAGTAGCTGCTATTTCTGCTAGTTTTATAATTCTGAAATGTCAGAAACAACACATGACTTGATAAGAATTTAGAAAAAAATCTGTAGCAGATATGCTCTTTTCCGTGGGGAAAATTATGTTCTCTGTATAGTCTTCATTTTATTCTGATAAAATTTGTACAGTCTGTCTTTAATTAAATTGTTAGAATGTTTTACTTTATAATTCAACTTTTGAGAGTTTTAAAAGAGTTGTGCAAGGATAAGACAGGATAGAAAAGATATAAGAAAGTAAAATTCATAGTGATCACACATTATTGAAATAAATAATCTTAAATATGGGTTTGGAAATGGATAGCAAACAATTTTTTTTTTTCTTGAAATTCCTGACATGTAGCCCACTGGCCCTAATCAGACTAGGAAATCTATGTAATCTATATATCTAGATGCAGAAATCTGACAAATATCCTGCCTCAAAAGTCCCAGTGAGAGCCCAGCACACATCAACCCTCCCTGTCCAGGTCTCTGATTTCTGCACCAAAGTGAGCAAATGAATAGCTCAAGCTCAGTTGTGCTCCAGCAAGGATGTTTTCAATAGTCATTTAAAAAAAAAAAACAAACCAATTAACTTTGAATAAAGCAACTAATAGCACTGCTAGATGTCAGTCATCTGGTGACATATAGTAGAGGCTGACAGTATTCAAATCAAATAGCTGTGTGTGGTTTTGAGGATGTTTTAAATAAGAGGTACTAGTTCAATGCTAGTTCCCTGAAGATGTGGAAAGTTTTGCTTTGACAAGTTCTATTTTTGCCAGGATCCCCATATTAGTCTATTCAGATTAAATTCAGAAGGGATTAAATTAAACACAAACTGAACCCATCAGTTGTCAAGCAGGGCTACAAATGGCATCCTTTATCCTGACTTGTAATATTCTGACTGCATAACCTTAAAGATAAGCACTCTATTTTATAAGGCAACAAGAAAGAGACTGGTATATCTAACTCTGGACACTGGCTTGGAATACCTTGTAATTTCCCCAATATTTCCTGTCTTCTTTTTTATGGCAGCATAGATCTACATTCACTGCAGTTATGAAACTGCTGTATATTAGATATCTCACTTATATGAATATTGCATGTCATTATGTGCACCAGATCTGTTGATCTTTGTTTTTTTTATAAAAAACCTTAAGGATTGAAGGACTCATGAGCTGAAGAAAAAAGGAACACAAAGACAAAACTGTACAAAATAAGCTTGCCACTAAGGTATTATTTTTGTGTGATTAAAGCAGCATATATTGTTTGTCACACAGAATCATAGACAGTACAGTCTTGTATACAGTGTTGTATAGGCTTCAGTTTAGAGGTGCAGTGATAGATTTATTTAACAGAGACAGTTTGTTGGGGTGGGGGCATTCATGACTATCTGTTTTGATAGTTCTGATAGACAACAGTATTTTGTAAAGGTTTAGAAGTCTTTAACAAAAAACATATTTTATTAGGCATATACAGGTAAAGCCTACTTATATAAAGCCTAGAATTACTTATGCGAATACAAACTCCTTCATTTTCCTGACATATTCAAAACTGTCACCTTTCCATGTTTCTGACACTCTAACCTAATGTTCCTAGAAGCTGCTTAAGTATATCTACTTTCTTCTCTTTGTCTCAGGACATTGTACTCTGCTGAATAGTGATTTAAAAAAAACATAACAATTTCAAAGCTCCTAATATATAATTTATGACTTCCATGGCTAACTTTTCACAAATTACTAAAAATAAAACTATCTAGTGTTTAACAAATACAGCCTTTTTCCTTTTGACTTCTCTTGCTGTCAAGTCATTTGGTGGCATCTCAGTTTTGTTAATACCTTCTCCTGTTAATAGTCTTCTGATGAGTTCTATAACTGGTTCATCATTGCAAAGCAGGCTACTCGACCCTGGTATCTTTGGAAACTAGCAGGGTTTCTTCCTTTGATCTTGGTGTATTCTATATTAGATTTTTTTTAAGCTATTATCATTTTTATGAGCATGGCTTGCTCCCCTGTTCTTACAGAAAAGAATATAACATAAAAATACATTTTTGTGAAATGAAATGAAATGAAATGATATTTGTTTCTTCACATTAATAAGTACACCTAAGACTGGTCTTAGGGATAAAAACCTAAAATAATGGATCCTATGTCATTTTTGGATGGCTTTTTCTCCATCTCAAATATTTTACATATAGTCCTTAACTGAAAAAAATATCTGCCCTACTCAGAATTTAAATATTCATGCTGATGAAGGAAATAATCTGATTACTGTTCAATATATTACCAGTAATAATGGGTAGAGATAAGAAATCACTGTCAATATTATAAAAAGAAGACTACCCATCTCTATTTCGAAAGTGACAGCATTTAATAGTTAAATCATTAACGGTGAAATACACAAGACCAAAATACACAGTGTGTACCTCAGACTGGTTTCCATTCTAAACCGCAGAAACATCTGAAGTGTTGAGGCTGATTGAAGTTTATCGTGAAATTTTCTGATTTATAACGAAATAGTCATAAATAGTGCAAGTGGGAGTTAGTTTAACTTCAGCATTCAGAGTGCCCAGAAACCTAGCAAATTCAAGGACCTTAGGAAGTTTATTGGATTGTGCAGTAAACGCTTGTAGCAGTTGGGAAGTTAGCAGGCTGTAGTGTTGTACTCAGGAGAAAGAAGACACAAAAGGAAAAAAAAATCCATTCTGCAGTGTCCATGCAGGAATATGAAATATTTCCTTTGTTCTGAATTGACCAGGATATAGAAGTATCTTGTTCAGAGGAAGAAAATCATGTATCTGCTAAGAAAAAAAAAGGCAAAACTAAACAGTAAACAATGAAACTCACCAACTAAATAAAAGAGCTTTTTAACTGATGATCCAGCTGTCCTATTGATTTCACCCTGGTGTCATGAGGACACACTATTGTTTGGCTAACTGTCCTGCCAGAAAATTCAAATACAAAGGGAAAGAATGGAGGTAGTTTTGCTTGTTCCTTAATACATTGGAAGTACTGCTCCTCTTTTTATTTGTTTTGTGCAGCAAGTTGATATCTTTACTAGGGGTGAGTGAGTCCCTAATTAAATATAGAACCATAACATCAGCCAGCAATCAACCTTGCTCATGAAATCACTAGACCAGCAAAGGATCTATTTCATTATTATTATGCACTGCTACTGTATTATCTCTAGTTACTGTAATAAACAGATTGGGAGGGATGTTTTACCCCTCTGTTGTATACCCATATATTCAGTCAAGTTCTTGGTAGCTGAAAATGGTAGGAAAATATTATGTAATGCTTTGACTGATGAATATGGGTACTGAAGCGTGTAAGTGAAAGTGCCTGACTTACACCTGGAGAGAATTAATCAACCAAAAAGCAATGCCAAGTAGGATATTATATGTTTGCAAAGTACACACTCAAAATGAAGTGAATGTTTTATTAGGAGGTTATGATTCAAATGTTTTATTTGATCCTTTCTTATTGATGCTTACATCAAATATAATTATTTTCCCTTCACCTTATCTCTCCTTTAAATCCACCTATTATTTGACTGTAATTCTTATTTCTGATTTTATTCTGATGAATATAGGTTCACTTTAGTCCTTGTGTTGATGAGTCTTACTGCTAAGATGGGATAATAGTCCAATGTTTTTAGTGGGGTTTCACTGAACTCACTTGCATAGCTAATGCTGAATATTACAAACTTCTGAGTTAAGTGAATATTGACCAAATATATGCCTTTTATATTACATTTTTAAGATACACAGAAACAAAACCTACACCAAAAACTTGAATATGTCAGAATTTAGGAGCAGAACAACCTCAGCTGAAAGAGGAGAGGAAATTGTGAGGGGATTGAAAAGGTCTGGGGAAGAGCCAGGAGGTGGAAGGGAGAATGCAACAATCATTGAGGGCTGGANAAGAGAAGGAAGAAAAGGAAGAGCAGGAGAAGAAAAAGGACTATATATGAAAATTGGTGTATTTGTAATCGGGCATTTTATCACTATTGTTTTAGCAGCACTATCAATAAAATAACTTGACCAAATATACGACCTTAATTCTCGGACTTGATAGATTCTAAGTTCTATTGATATTTCTATGTGACAGGATAAGAAATTTAAAAGTATATACATTCACTAGGAATTTATTTCTCAGGAAAAGTGACAATTACCCAATCACCTAAAATATAAAATTCATGTATTAAAACAAGCTTAATGTCACATGCCAAGTTGACAACACTGCTTAAAGCTGACACCACCTATGAAATAACTTCCACATGCACTGCATTCTCCTGTGGAAAGTTTGTTTAGCCACAGTTTAAGCTTTTTATCAGGGCCTGTTATATAGGACGAGGGGTAATGGTTTTAAGCTAAAAGATATAAGGAGAAGTTTTTTATATAATGAGGATGGTGGAACACCGGAATGGGGTGCCCAGAGAAGTGGTAGATGCCCATCCCTGACAACATTCAAAGCCAGATTGGCTGGGGGTCTGAGCAACCTGAACCTGTTGAAGATGTCTCTGCTCACTGCAGGCATGTAGGACTGGATGACCTTTAAAGGTCCCTTCCAAGCCAAACTATTCTATGATTCAATAAAACCACAGATTTGCCAAAGGATTTAGAATCATAAATTCCTCTGTAACCATGGAAAATTAGTTGAAGAGTGTGTCTTCTTAACCTGTGCCTTTATAAAGATCAACAACTAAGCAAAACGAACAATAAACAATTAAAGGAAAAAGATTACAGAACTAACAATCTAATACTTTTCTTTATGAACAAAGAATTTCACCTGAGAATGAAGTCAGTCAGTTTCTGAGGATATTAACTAACAATAGCTTTGTGAAAGGTTTTGATTTAAGACCATGGCTCTCGCCTTTGCTTATGCTGCTACTTACCCAACACTTATGACCTTGTCTACCTACAGATATTACACCCATTAAATCCTGTTATTACAGTCTTTATTAAGCCTCATCAACTTCTCCAAATGGAGTTGAGAGAGCAGGAGAGAGAAAAAATATGAAAGTAGATTTAATAGGGATAGATAGTGATTCACAGTGTTTCACAGATACCATTAAGATAACAAACACTGTATTCACAATGAATAGAGTTTTATAAAAGCCTTCCAGCTTGCTCCTGCTGATAGCTTTTAAAGTTTCAAGAGGTAAAACGTATTTCCTTCAGTCAAGGTTGTACTTTGCAGTCATAGGGACATTAAGGTTCTGAGGGACCCACTGAATATCAGTCATCTGTTATACTCAGTCAATATATCTTTCTCAATTCATGAATTGAGAGAGATGATGATTTTTATGAACTTGTTCTGTTTGTATTGTTCATTGGATGTTTTTTTATGACCCTGATGGTTCCAACAAATTCCAAATAGGATTACATGGGTGTAACTGATGGAAATTTGGTATAGCAAGTCAAATACAATTGGTATTTGTTTAAGGTATGAAAACTTTTTTGCCTTTTCATACCTGAGATGTATTGCAATTGCTTTGCAATCCATCCAGCAACTCTGTTCTGCTTCTCTAGTAGTCATATCCTTGAAACTATGTAGGCCCACATTGCAGTTCAAATGGGCCTTACTAATCCCTTTCAACAGCAAAAAAATCAGAAATAGGGATATTATATGGGAATTCCATAATTATTTTTCAAAATGTGCATCTTATATGAACCTCATTAAACCTTAAACACAGGTTTAAGCATTGTACTGTTAAATAGCCTGAAAAATAGCCACACCACCTGCACAAACATCCAGTGTGGATGCTCAGATGCCTTCTCCACCACATTGCCCCTCATCCTCTTTGTGTCACTCTGCCGCTACCTCTCTCTTGACTACATTGTTTTTCTACTATGTAAACTTCTGCAGGCATCTCAGTGATCTCAAAGCAATATGTAGATTTGGAGAGCTAATAATTCTAGCCTCCAAATTACTACAATAGGATTTATTAAAGATTAAAGTAAAGGCTATCCCTGATTGAGAAGATGTTAAATATATTTGTGAAATAAAAGATCCCGTATGATTTTGTGAATTTAACCATTTCCCTCTCTTTTTTCTTTTGTATGATTTCCCAGAATCAAACATTGGAGAGATTACTTTTCTTTGTAGAGTCTAAGAAGCATCATTACTCATAGATGATACAGTGTTTTAAAGGGCCTTTTATTGCAAAAAAAAACCACTTGAAATATCCCTCTGGATATGAGGCATGATCTGGATGGCAACAGTTTATAGTGACAATGCAATCTATTGTAGGTATTAGTCTTTACTATAGAAACAATTTGTCAGTCTCTTTGTCAAAATGAAGTCTGAGTAATCCTTCTGACCAGTAGGACAAGCAATACCAAGGTCTGATAAGACTGAAAAATCTTGGAAATTTTCTAGTTTGGGTATTTGTATGATTCTCTTCCTATTTACCTTGGTATTTTGTACAAACATGTGTTAAAAAGAATTAAAACTCACTGGAAATTCAATTCAGCTGTTTCATTTTGCAAAAGAATAACAAGAAAAATTAAAATGGTTTTGGTTAGGATATATTCAAACCGTTCCAAAGTCTACTTAAATCGCTTTACAAAGCCATCTTTTAAAAGTCATACATTTTACTTTGAATGAAAAATGTCAGAAAAAGCATCTATATTCTCTTAAGAAATATTTTTTTTATATACAGTAGTATTTCTCTTAGTGATGTAACTGTGTCTCATCGGAAAGGGAGAAAATTATCTTGTTTGTCATTTTGATCATCAATAATGAACAGTATTTCTACTTATCTGGTAACTGTTCATAAGGAGTTTTTGAATGCATGCAAGAATGTTTTCTAGCTTGTACTACGTATGAAAACAAATGAATGTAAAGTGGAGGAATTTCTCTTTGCAATTCACAGAAATCAGCAGCAGACTGAGACAGGTTTGACACTTTGAATCTTGCATATAAAGATTGAGTCTCCATTCGTCTTTTGTTGCATAAAATGGAAATTCATGTGGAGCTTCATGGATGCAGTAACAGGGAAGAAGTACATAAAAACCACTGATATTAAAACAATCCCATTGATTTTTTTTTTTTTTTAAAGGAAACAGTTAATCGAAGGAAAATAAGATCTGCAAAGCAATACATCAGAATATGGGTAAAAAAATATGCAAGTAATCAAAAAATCAATAATAATACGCGTTGAAAAAACTTTATCCAATTCTTGCTGGAGAAGTTTGAATATTTACATTGGCACTTTGAATAATGTATTATTGTTCTAGTCTGAGGAAGTACTGAGAGAAAAATAAAGTGCTACACTACACCTGCTAAAGAATTAATGTGCATTATCTAATTTAGGGATATTTGTAATTAGTGAGTGTAGCTGGTAGGTGATATGTTACATTGGAAACAGTGTCAGAAAGCATAGGACTCTTTCCATTAGCTGACTAAATTGCTGGACTTCATGTTCTTTTGGCTGGAATTAAATTTGTCATAGATTATATGATTATGAAGTGTACATTCATGGATTTGGTTCTTTAGTTATATATCTTCCAAGTGTGTTAAGTAATCTCAAACAAGCTGTCCAGCTGTACAATTTTAAGTCCAATTAATGTGGAAAGGCATTAAGAATACGTGTGAAGGGGAGAACTGGTTCTGTTCAAGGGTCAAGTGGAATAAAATATAAGACATCTATTGTGTTTAAGAATTGTCAGTCTTTCACCTTTTGCTACCTAATTTATAACTATTTATTTCATTCATTTAGGCACCATATTTGCAGATTTTATTGAACAAATCATATCCTGAACTTTCTTCTGAGCAGTGAAACAAAGCACAATAAGTCAAGTGGTCTTATTCAGGGTCTGTGGTAAAACTTCTTTGATAGGGATTTCTACTGTGTTTATACATACTCTTTCCCATTTAACTGGAAGTGTCATCATTCCATTTTTTCAGGAGCTTTATATGTTTTTTAAACCTAAGAAAGACTTTTTTCCACAATCTTGGCCTTCGCACATGCTGAAGAAAAACCTAGTGTAAAAATAAGATTGGCAAAATCCAACAGAAATAGCTGATTATAATAAACTGCAGAGCACAGCACATGCTGGGTAGCCACTCATTCATATTTAGAAAAAAACCCCAAACTAATGGATTTATTCTAGATATTTACTTATTTTTCTTACATATACTTAGATGAAGTGTTTAGGACTTAAGAAAGTAACACTTAATATTTTTGCAACTATTTGATAAAAATAGAAAGCTTAAGCATGCATTTTACAGTGTCCTTCTACAGTGTATTTTACTTTACTTGCACATAGCCATGGTCTGTCTTACACACTGCCATCTGCTAGGTTTCACAATTTTAGGATTTAAAATTAAAAATTACCCAAGGGTCCTACCAATAAATGAAATACTAATGTTATTATTTATTTGTACAATATAGACTACCATTCTCTTGGCTGCCACCTGATCATTTGTGCTTCCCTCTGAAAAATCCCTATGTTTGTGAAGTTTAGATATAAGAAGTCTCATTTAAGTTCTTCAGGAGTATTAATACCAAGAAAAAAAAAAAAAAAAAAAGAAAAGTCTCCCCCCGGTTTTTGTGTTCTGTAATGCAGTGTGTGCTGCAGTGCATTACATGATTATATTTCTGCATTGCACATTTTTAATGTATTTCAAAAGGATAGTTATGTGCATTTGAAGGATAATAAACAGGATAAACTGCAGGGATTTTTCAGTCAACAACAGCAAAACAAAACAAAAATTGAAACTGTCCATGACTTGTGTATTTAGAAACATAGTAATTAACACTTAGCAGTATCCAGTTCTTACATTTTAATTAAAGCTATTTTACCATTGGGGTTAGGTTCAAGGCATAGCTGCTTCTCACTGTGAGCAACAGTATCCCAGAACTTCAGTGGTCACAGCTTGGCTGCCACCAGGTTTTCAGACAATTGCTCTGAAGCAGAGGTGGTGATCAGCTGCAGTATTGAAAATGGAGGTAAACTTGTGTATAAAACATGTTTTCTAGTTCATAAAGATATAGTTAAAACTTATGAGACAGACCTTCAACTTGTTTAAAGAAGATAAAACAGTTGCAGTTAAAGTGCAAATACCTGGAATATGCTTTCATTTTTGAGTGATTTGCATTTTTTTCTAGGGTGAATTAAAAAAAAAAAAACACACACACAACCATTACCCCCCTATAAAAAAAACAAACAAAACCAAAAAAACAAAACCACAGAAAAAACCAAACCAACCAACCAAACCA
>VWYO01014366.1:126487-143827 GCA_013400275.1 Rhadina sibilatrix | reverse complement strand
TCTCTTCTCTTCTCTTCTCTTCTCTTCTCTTCTCTTCTCTTCTCTTCTCTTCTCTTCTCTTCCTTTTCTTTTCTTTTCCTTTTTTTCCCAGATTTTTTAGAATCTGGAGTGATCAAAGCTTCAAAATCACTGATGAATCAGAAAGTGCATTTCTCACCCTGCTTGGTGGGGTTGCCTGTCCTGGGGGACTTGGCCCGTTGGTGTTCCCTGGCCTGCTCCCACTGGGATGCTGCTGTTGGCTCCCTGGGCCCAGGACACATCCCAGTGTCAGGCATGGGGAACTCTGGCTTTGGGTCTGGAAACTCAGGGAAGGTTCAGGAAGACATTTCTGCTGTAAACACCAAGGTGATGACACTGCTGCCATAAATACAAAGGTTTACCAAAGGTACTTTGTTCCTGAGGCATCCTCAGTGTCAGAGGGCTTGGCAAGGCCAAAGGGAGTGAGGGATGGGGATTGTCTGGGGCTGAGCCTCGGGCAGGGCAGGACAGGGCAGGGCAGTGTGGGCAGGCTCTGTCTGCCTGGGAGTTCTGGAATACAGCCCCAGTGTCACCCAGGGTGCAGATTGGTGTCCATCAGCAGGAGATTTCTCCTGGGCAGCACCACAGGGATCATCCCTCTCCCAGGCTGATGGGTCTGTGAAGGAAACCATCCTCTCCCACCCCACACCTCTCTCTTTCCGTTCCTCTCCAAAGCCATGCCCCAGGTTTTGTCCTGGAACAACCCAAATCCCCCGAGGGTTTGCTGTGGTGTTTTGTTGGAGCTTCCAGCTGCTCTGAGAATCTCCTGAGCACCTGAGAAAGGGGCTGTCCCAGGGCAGCTCTCCATCCCTAACAGCTCCTCATCCCTGCTCTGGGCAAGCAGCACCTCCCAAGCCCTGGAGGAGAGAGAATTATTCCTGGTGCTTTTGCTGCTCTGGAGGTCACAGCCGACCTTTCCTGCTGTGGGAGGCTTGGCACGGGCTGCAGCAGGAGCAGGTGCCACCCCTGCCATGGGCAGTGACCTGCCTGCCCTGGCTGTGTCTGTGTGTCTGTGAAGGGGCTCCTGACACTCCAAAGCCCTCTGTGCCATGGCCTGGGACCCATTTGGAAAGGGATCATTCCAGAGCCTGGGTGTCCTCACGCCCTGTCTGCACCAGGAAAACTGGGCACAGCTTCCAGCTGAGCTGGCCTCAGTGACTGCACCACTGAAACAGGGCTACCTCAAATCTGTAAAAGTCCAGGTTTCCCAGCATAACTGGGATCACAGCTCTTTTCAATTTTCTCAACCCACTGCACTCTAAATTCAGGTCCTCTGCTGAGGTGACCAGGATGGCCTCAGCTCCAGAGATATTCCTGTCCCTGATTATAGAGGAACAGGGGCACAGCGAGTTCCTCTATAATCAGATTTTTCTTCATAATGACAGAAATTCACAGTCACCCCCAGCAGGATTCTGCACTTGGTGAGGTGTGGAAATACTGGGAAATGCCTTCAGTGAGGCTGGGAACTGAGGCTGATCCCTACTTTAGTCAGACTCCTGCTCTCACAGCAGCTTCACAGAACATTTCCAGCTGTTGGAGGTTGTTCACTTCACCCCCAAACTGCCAAGGGAAGATGCACATGGCGATGGTTTCCACTGGGCTGGGCAGCACCAGATGGGCCCTGCTGGAGGTGAGCAGTCCTGGCAGAAAGGAGAGGGACGTGAAACTTCCCTCGTTGGGCACAGGCAGGACAGCAGCACAGAGAGAGAAATGTTCTTTGTGCAAAGAAGCCAATTTCTGCTCCCTGAGCATCATAACTCCAGTTTTCCTTATTTATTTTACCTAACCCCTCACTCCAGTGGCATTCAGTGATGCCCAGAGCAGAGTTCTGACCTGGGCAGAGTGGCAAGGAAATCAGGTTTGCTGGTGCAGAGAAATCTCCCTGCATTTCTGCCTGGGCCTTTTCAAATGTGTGTGTGGAGGAATGAGCAGGAGAGGCTCCAGAGGGCCGGGGGAAGGCTCAGAGAGGAAAACCTGTGTGTTTCAGCTGGAAGCAGCTCTGCTGTCACCTTTCCATTGCCTGCTGAGCTCACCTGTGCAGCGCGTGGCCCCTGTAGGCTCTGGATGCTGGGACACTCTGCCCGTATGAGGGATTTTCCTTTGCATCACCAGGCCCTGGTCTCTCCAGGAGAGCTGCTGGAAAGCCAGAGCCTGTCACCAAAGCAGAGCTCCACCTCTGCCAAGTGATTCATTTCTCCTGACTTCAGACATTAAATGTATTTATAGACGTTTACAGATGTCAAACCCACCGCCGTGGTGGCTGGGAGGGGCAGTGTCCTGCTGTCCCCTGGCTCTGCTCCAGGGATCCCTGTCCCAGGGCTGGGATGGGGGTCCCGTTCCTGGGGCAGCTGCTCTGAGCAGGGTCACAGGCCTGGGTTCAAATCCCAGCTGCAGCAGAGCTCAGCCCAAGCAGGACAAAACATCCCTTCCCTGCCCCCAGCCCCGCACAGGGGGCTCAGAGGAGCAGAGCCCACCCTGCACTGGGGTGTGAACACAATGCAAGAGGGTCCAGACCCTCCAAAGGCTTTTCCAACATGAATGATTCCATGAGTCTGTGACCCAATCCCAACCTGCCAGCTGTGGTTGCTGGGCTTTCCTTAACCAGCCACAGGCCCTGACACGAAAACTGGAAGCAGAATCAGGTCCCTGAGGTGGCCAGGGGTGCTGTGAGCAGGGGCAGGGTTGTGGTTTGATGTCCTGGGACCTGTCACTGATCAGTGAAGCCAGGCTGGGGAAAAGGTAGGAGTTTTCCCATGGATTTACAGCTGGAGAGCTCAGGGGCTGAGCTTAAATCAATGACTTTGAGGCAGTGCAGGAGGTGGGCTGGGGATGAGGCTGGGAACAGGCCCCATTTCAGTAGGGCTGAGGTCACCCAGGGGACAGCACCAGCCCAGGATGTCCCATGGGGGAGAAAACTGGATCAGGATGTCCCCACCAGGGGAGGACACCAGCCCAGGATGTCCCCACAGGGAGTGGCCCAGCACTGGTGTAACCCAGCACGTTTCCCCTTCTGGGGCCGTGCTCTCCTGCCCCTGGGATGGGTTTGTTTTCTCTGGGGCTGCCAAGGCAGTGCTTCCAGGCAGGCTCAGGGATACTCCAGGAGTTTTGCTGTGCTCAGAGCATCCTGGACCATCCCAGCAGGACCCAGGGCTTGGCTGGACACTCCTGGCTTTCCACTCATTGTGGGTGTCCCTGGGTGGGCCAGGAGCCACCGAGGCCCTGCCCTGCCCTGCTCCTGCTGACTCCCAAATTGGGTTTCCCTGGAGCAGCAGCAGCGAGCACAGGGCCTGTCTGCACTCTGGGATCAGCTGCAGGAGGGGTGAGGACACTTCCTCACCCCCAGGGATGCCCTAAGTCCAGACTCCATCAGTCACATGCAGATGGAAGGGGCCCTGAGTGTCCCTCTGGGGCAGCAGGAGGGACGCAGATCCCCATGGAGTCACCCTTTGGAGTGTCCCAATCCCCCTGGCTTCCATGCCCCAGGAGGGCTGTGAGGGCCGTCCCTGGAGCAGGGATGTCTCTCCCAGCTGGGCTGTCCCTGTGCCACCAGCCTTTCCTGGGAAGCCCCACCACGTCAGGCAGATCCTGCACCCTGCAGGTTCCACGGATGCTCCTCCTCCTTTCCCCTTTTTTTTTTTTTTTTCCCAAGTAATTTTTTGTTGTTGTTTTTGCTTTGTTGGCCTGAGCAGATGTTCTACACATCTGGCCACAGCATGTTTGCTCTGCAGGCTGGCCTGTGCTGCGTTGGTGACACAGCAGCAGGGAAAGGAGCAGGGATGTCTCTGCCACATCTTCTGCTGCACAATCCAGAGGTTTTGGTGCCTTTGCTGCTGCTCAGGGGCACCCTCAGGGGTGCTGGCAGCAGGTCCCAGCTGAAGTGGGCAGCCCCCAGGGTTCCCAGTGCCAGGCAGGCTGGGTTTGGGGTGTGGCACAGAATAATCACTGGGGTAAGGGCTGAGGTTTGCTCTGTACCCTGACCTGGGGAAAGTGTCTTTCCAACTTGCCACGTACCAAAGCTCTGGTGGGAAGTTTTCCCTAAGGAAAGGTGATGAATTTATCACCTTTATTTTCTGAGTGCAAAGGCTTCACAGCCTCAACTGCAGAACGGAAATATTATCAGGAAAATACAGATCAGTATTTTTTGGTTGCTTAAAGAAAGAGAGAAGTTGCTCTGTAACAAAAACAAATCAGGAGCATACGGTAAAACATTTGATTTTCCACTGGAGCAGAGAAGTCCGTATTATGTGAGTGTGTGTGTGTGTGTAAAAAAGAGATCCATTTCTGAGCATCCCTGTGTGTCACATGCCAGCCCACGCTGTCAGCTCCAGCTGAGGGTTTGAACTGCCAGCCTGTGGTGAGCAGGGAAGGAATTATTGCACAGCCCCATTTCACAGCTCTCTTTTATGGAGACAGCATTGTCTGGGAGCAGTGTCTGCCTCCCTAAATATTCCCTGATAAAGCTGTGGCTTGCTGCTGCAGAAGTGAAACAGGAAATTTATCCAACACCTCTGTGGAGCTGTGGAAAGCAGAGTGCTGGAAGACTGGGAAGCATAAAAATCATGGCAAGGTACAAAAAGTCCTTGGCCTGGGCTCTGGGCTGTGAAAATTGAGTTCTTTGCTGACATCCATCCTGATTTGCTGTAGTGAGGTGAGGAATTTCATGATTGCAAAGGCAAATTCCCAAGCAAAATTGTCCTCCCCTGCTGTGGTCTGGGTAATAAAGCTCCAAACCAGCTGGCTGCCCTCAAAGCAAGCGGGGATTTGGGTTTTTAGTATATTATCCATAATTTCCAATTATCTGCCTTATCCCTCTGGGTGGGAAGGGAGATCCATGAAGTGAGAAAAAAAGGGAAAGGAGTACATTTATTAATAGAAACAAATATGCTTCTTCATATAATAGAAGCAAAAATAGAAGCAATAGAAGCAAAAATGCTTCTTCATATAATAGAAACAAATACTTATTAATAGAAACAAATACTGTAAAAACAAAGGTGTTGATTCTCCCATCTCCCCATCTCTGGGGGAATGCCCAGAGAAGGGGATTGGGACTGCTGGATCCTGTTGGAGGGGGATGCCAGGGGAGTCCAGCAGCTCACTGCCACCCTGGATGGGCTGTTAAGGACTCCCAGAGGAACTGTGGGGCCCTGAGGGTTTCAGCTGCCCTGGGCAGGTTCCTGCAGCCCCCCCCTCCCAGGGGCTCATCCCCTGCAGAAGGGATGGACTGGGAGGGCCCACGTGGGCTTTGGGATGTTTGGAGGATTAGGGGAATTACCCAAGGTTTGCAGGGGCTGCTGGTGGACAAGGGGGGTCAGCAGGTTATCAGTGTGTGGGAGGAGCTGTATTTCTTCCATGTCTTTCCACAGGAGGGAAAAAGCTCGACTTGGAAAAGCTTCTTCAGCTACTCCTTCTCAGTGGCACTCCCAGGTTTGGGGACACCCAGGAGTTTTGTGCCCCAGGGCAGTGACTCCTGAAGGAGAGCTGGGCCCACAAAGTCATTCTCCTCCTGCTGGAACCTGCTGGAGAGCTGAGGGTGGAGCAGGTGGGGCAGGAACAGAACTGAAAGAGAGCTGGGAGCTCCCCAGGGCTGCCAGGGATAACTGATACGAGAAAATGGGGAACTGCTTCGTTTGGCTCTCTCTGTTTGGGGAAGTGGGAGGGGAAACTCACACTGCAAGTGCCTGTGGATGCTGAGGAAGGATCCAGAGAAGCACGTGCACAGATCAGGAGGGGGAGGAAGAGGAGGAGGAGGAGGAGGCTTCCTTTGAGCATGGAAAGAGGCAGCCGTGGCCCTCCCAGGCTCAGGGTGCCCTTCCCTGCATCCCTAACCCCGGGCTGTGCCCCACAACAGGGGAGCCAGGGCTGGTCACCAGCAGGAGCTGCAGAGCTGCTGAGGCTGCCCCACCTGCAGCCCAGACAGCCACGACTTCCACTCCCAGGAAGGGGCTTCCTCCACCTCCCATGGAAATGCTTTCCTCCACCTCCCATGGAAATGCTTTCCTCCACCTCCCATGGAAATGCTTTCCTCCACCTCCCATGGAAATGCTTTCCTCCACCTCCCAGGAAGATGCTCTCCTCCACTTCCCAGGAAGATATTTTCCTCCATCCCCCAAGCAGATGCTCTCCTCCATCTCCCTGGGAAGATGCTTTCCCTCACCCCCCACGGAGATGCTTTCTCCCATCTCCCACGGAGATGCTTTCCTCACCTCCCACAAAAACGCTTTTCCAGGGGATCCCATGGAGACGCTTTCCTCCACCTTGCCCATCCTTGTCCCCTGTTCATGCGGGGACAGAGGGGTTCCGTGACATCCCGGGGGGCGCTGGAGGAGCAGAGGGGCTCAGCCCACCCCGCGGGTCCTCCCGGAGCTGCGCTCCTCCGGCTCCCGGCTCAGGACCTCTGAAATGCTGGCATCTTGTGGCAGCTTGGGAAAACAACATTTCTACTGAGGCCAAAGCTGCTGCTGTGAGAAATCCCCGGTTGTTTGGGATCCCGATGGATGGGGATGGAATTTTGGTAAGCAAAGAGAGGAACTGGGTGCATTTGTCCGGGGAGAAGAGGGGATGTGGAAGGCCCGCTCCTCCCACCCCCCGGATCCTGCAGCAGCCCTGTCCCTTTCAGAGGATGTGGTTATCCAACAAGAAGCTCCCCAGATGGATTTGGATCCCCATTCTTCCTCCATGCCATATTTTGCCCTGCCTGTGGTCTCTGGGCCGGGAGGCTGTGTCAATCAGCCGAGGAGCTGAGACCACATGAGACATTTTCCCTCATCCTGGAGATCTCTCTCATGTGATTTTGGAAGATCTGAGGGAGCTGAGATTTGATGGCAGCTCTGCCTCCTCCAGCCAGTGCTAGATAGGGGTGAAAAATCTCTGTGGGTTTGGCTCAGATCTTCTTTAATTCCTTGTGCCAGATGGACTCTCAGCCAAGCTCAGCTGCAGTGCTGGGAATCCTCCCCCAGCAAGGGAAAGGTTGTTTAATCCATTGGAACAAGGGAGATCCCACAGCTGCAGTTTCAGGTGGATTCACCCAGGTGCTCAGTGGGTGCCAAATCCTGTCCCTCAGAGCCCTCCTGGATGCACAAATTCTTATCTCAGAGCATTAAATCACCAAGAGCAGCTCCCTCCTCTCCCTCCCTCCCTCCCACTCAGGCTCCTGGCAGGGACACACTCTGGGATGCTCCAGGAGCTCCCGTGGCCCTCACTGCTCTGAAAAATGACCTGGGGACCTGGAGCCCTTTCATAAAACAGGAAATGTCAGATATTCCAGGGCAATAAATAACCCTGCAGAAGCAGGCTACGAGGACATCTGGTTCTGCTCCCGTGTGGTCTGATGGCACCGGGACAGGAATGGGGAGAGGTCCCAGCTTTAGTCCACAGCTCAGGGTGCCAGCAGGGTCCTCCCAGTCTGTCCAAGCACAAGTTCCCTGCCAGCTCCAACAGGAATCCAGGATTAAGATGAGTCCAAGGCAGGAGCACAGGGAGGGGACACAGGCCCCAGCTCCATGGCAGCAGCTCCCCCAGACCCTTTCCTGCTCCCCCGTGCTGAGTGTCCTGTCCAAGTGAGCAGGGCCATGGCCTGGGGCTGTCCCACTCCTGTGCTGAGGGATGTGAACTCAGAAAACCTGGAAAGGATGAGGCAGCTCCAGGTGTCCATGTCTGCCCTGATAACCCAGCAGGGCTGGAGCAGTGGGCTCTTCCCTGCCCCTCCAGGAGCCATGGATTAATGGGATTGGGGGAGTTCTGGGGGTGTTTTCTGCAGAGCTTCTGCTGGTCTGGCAGCCCATGGGGGCTGGAAGGACCAGGGTGGCTAAAGGCTCCCAGGGAGGATTTCTTTGCAGTGGCAAAACGTGCTGGGATTTTTTTCTGGGAAAAATAACCAACTTCTAAGGAATGTGTTGAGGGAATGTTTCCACAGCCCCAGTGGGCTTTGAAAGATAATGCTTACAGAGACAAGGCTGACTCAAGGTACTGCAGCATTGGAGGGAACAGACACACTTGGGGGCAAATCCTTCTTCTGTGAATCTCTGTGCTTTATTTGAGGGGGGAGGCAGCCTGGGAGCCATCCTTTACCCAGAGAGGCTTCTGACGTGTAAGCCCAGCTCTAAATCACTTCCTCCTTTATTAGAAATAACCATTGGCACAAGCTGCCACGGGAAGTGATGGATTCTCCATCTCTTGAAGTCTCTAAATCAGGACCGGATGCCACTTTGGGAGAGATGCGGAGCCAGGCAGGAGCGCTCAGGCTCGGGGCAGGAATCAGGGATGGCCTCATCTGGCCTGCGTTAGGAGGGAAGCCAGCCTGCATAATCTCTGGTCCTCCCTGGCTGCCAGCTCCGGGGAGGTTCAGATCTGCAGCCAAAGTGGGAGGCTCCTCACGTGCCTCTGGCAGAGCAGCGCCCTGGGCTGCAGGAAGGTCTCTGAGGGTGCCCAGAGCCTGCAGATTTATCCTCGCTGGTACCTGAGGCATTTCCCAGGAAATCATCTCTGCTCTGGACTTGGTTCACTCCAGCCCCCAAACCCTCCAAAGGTTCCAGCTCCCTGCTCCCAGGCTGGGCAGGCAATGACTGACAAAGCTTCTCCCCCATCCATCCCCTTCCTGGCTTTTCAGCCCTTGCAGGTGGCTCTCCTCTGCCCTCTAACCCCAAACAAACTCATGCTAATTAAACTCGAGCTAATTATGGCAGCAGGGAAAGCTGGTACAAAGTCCCCAGCCCTGCAATAGTGACCAAAAGGAGACAAGCTTGGAGAACTCATTTTTGGCTCTTCCCAGCACTCAGAAGATGGACGTGCAAAACAAGCCAGGAAAGCCAGGAGGGAGGGAATCCACTGAGCTCAAAAGGAAGATGAAAAGCTCGAGCCAGCCCTGTTAACAACGACTTTGTGCTCCAGGCCTTGCACAGATGAAGTGAAAAGCACAGAGACCAAAGTTTGGGAGTTTGGGAGATTTGATCCTTGGACACGTGTGCCACGATTTAATAGGGAAGGAGCATCTCACTTGTGACTTCTGCCTCCCTGGAGGAGAAAAGGGGAGAGAAAAGGAACCTTTATTCAGCCCCGAGACTGTCTGCACCTGCCAGATCTCATGACGGAGGGTGGTTTGTGCTGCCCTTGGCTGGGCCAGCTCATCCCTCCCTTCCCGGGGAGCGGGGGGAGCTCCAGCCCCGTCCCTCCCTTCCCGGGTGTTGGGGAGGATGAAGCAAGAAGGCCCTGCAGAGAAGATTTATTAGTAAAAGACTCAAAAAGTATAAAACCTGTAAGAGATATAGAATTAAAANCCCGTCCCTCCCTTCCCGGGGAGCCGGGCTCCAGCCCTGCCTTGCAGTGCGGCCGGACGGCGGCAGGCGGCTCCCAGGGATGCTGCTGCCTTCAGGCTTTAAAAAACCCCAGACACACAGGGGAGAGGAGAGCGTCACCTCAGGGAAAAGCAAAATGTGAAGTCTGTGCATACATTTAGCCCCGAAAAAAAAAAATAAAAAAATGAAAATACAGCAAAAAATAACGAGAGATGCTGGGAGATGCTGCAAGTGGTGAGACGCACCTGGAGCGCTCCCGGCTTTGCTGCAGCTCGAGGCTTTTCATGTAGGATTAAGTCTTTAAAGTGAAGTCGACAGTTTAAAACTGCCTGAAGGAGCTCAGGTCCACCTGAACCTTCCAAACAAGCAGCTCCATCAGCGGAGAAATGCCTCTACATTTCCTCCTCTTTTTCATTTAATTTAAACAAAGCCATGACGCTGTAAGCCAAGCACTCGTGCTGATGGATGAGAGGCTGGAAGTGGCTCTGACAGAATGCTGAGAGCAAGGAGAAGGGAAAAGGGGTAAAATGTGTTATTTCATAACCTGGGCAGAGAGAGAGAAAGAGAAAGAGAAAGAAAAAGAAAGAAAGAAAGAGAAGGAGACAAGAAAGAAAGAGAGAAAGAAAGAGAGAGAAAGAAAGAAAGAAAGAAAGAAAGAAAGAAAGAAAGAAAGAAAGAAAGAAAGAAAGAAAGAAAGAAAGAAAGAAAGAAAGAAAGAAAGAAAGAAAGAAAGAAAGATTGATTCTGATTTTTAGGTGTAGGAATGGAAGGGTTTTGCTCTAACACCGGTGGTGATTTTGTTTGCTCTTGCTTTGAGTTTTAGCCCCGAATTTTAGCACAATTCAAACAAATGTCAGTGGTGTGTGTGTGTTTGCTGAGGGGAGCACTGGCAGCGTCCTGCACTGAGCCTGGTGGGGTTTGTTGAGCTCAGGGACTCAGCAGAGACTCTGCCAAGCAATGGGTGACACTGGACAAATCCTCCCTCTCCTTGTGCTCCAGTTTCCAGCTGAATAATGAGGATAACGAAATCCCTAAAGGAGCCACTGGCTTGTGCTGGGGATGGGAATTGCAGCAGGACTGGGGCTTTGTCCTGGGCTGTCCCCATGGATTGTGCTGTGCATGGATGCCCTGCTGGACCTGGCCAAGCCAGTGGATCCCTGGCAGTGCCAAGGCCAGGCTGAGCAGAGCTTGGAGCAGCCTGGGACAGTGGAAGGTGTCCCTGCCATGGCAGGGGTGGCACTGGCTGGGCTTTGAGGTCCCTCCCAACCCAAGCCCCTCTGGGACTCTGTGATCCCTCCATGTGCTGGGTGCCCCAGCATTTCTCCCTGGAGGTGCCTGCCCTGGCAGCGCTGTTCTCAGAACAGACTCTTGACCTCTCCCTGCAGCTCAGCTCCCGACGTTTGGAAAGTCAATCCCCTCCTTCCCTAGGGAGGGCTGAGAGCAATCCCTGCCCCACAGATGTGCCGCGGAGATAAACAGCCCGAAGGCTCTGAGCTTCTCCAGATGCTGCCAGGGGGCAAAACAACCCAGCAGAGCAGGACAAAACCCCACCTGGGCGCTCCCGACCCCATCCCCGGGAGCACAAACCTCAGGGCAGCGCAGGGATTTTTGCCAAAGCCGGCATCGCCTTGGGCGCAATAAATTTCTTTTGTCGGAGGAGTGCGGGGCCTCCTTGATCAGCCGCGGGGAGCTGACGGGAGCAGCGGGGAAGCCTGGGCGAGCATCGCCTTCGGGAGGCGTCCTTGTGCTTCCCCAGCTGCCCGGAGCGGAGCCGCTCCCTGCGCCGAGCTCCGGCTTTCAGCGGAGGCGCTGCCGCCCGCCGCCGGGAGCTCCGCCGGAGAGGAGCTTTGAATGGGGAACTGCAAAGGGTTGGGGCTCGGAAGATGCCAGCCCAGCTTTTAGGGTGGCAAAATGGGAGCAAACTCTGGGCTGCAGAGCTGAGGGGCTGAGCTCGCTGCCTGTCGGATGCGCGGCTGCCCCGACATGAGATGGGGTCCCTAAAAGGATGGGGTTTCCTCATTGGGATGGAGGCTGGGCTCAGGCAGCGGGGGTTGCAGGGCTCTGGGTCTAGAGGAGCTTTGAGGCAGTGGCTGCCCTGTCCTCACCCGCCCCGCGGCCTCGGCAGCGGAGGGAACGTCTGCCCTGAGGGGAGGGAGGGGAAAGTGGCAGCGCCTGGGAAGGACTGAAGGGAAAATAAAAATAATTTGGAGAAAGTTTCAGTCTCAGCCCCAAACTCCCTTATTTCTTTCCCCAGAGCTGCATTCCCGCTTGGCATCCCCTTCCCCAGCTTGGGAAGCAGCTCTGGCAGTGCTTGGTTCCTTGCTTGAGCCTTACAGATTTGTCTCAGATTTTTCTGAGCAGGATCACGGAATTCCAGAATGGTTTAGGTCAGAAAGGACTTAAAGCTCATCCCGTGCCACCCCTGCCATGGGCAGGGACACCTTGCACTGCCCCAGGCTGCTCCAAGACCCAATGTCCAACCTGGCCCTGGGGCACTGCCAGGGATCCAGGGGCAGCCACAGCTGCTCTGGGCACCCTGTGCCAGCCCTGCCTACCCTGCCAGGGAAGAATTTCCTCCTGATTTCCAACCTGAACCTCCTCTCTCTCAGTTTCAGGACCACAGTGCAGGCACTGGATGGGGCTGAGGGGGCACAGCTCTGGTTGAGATGAGAAGCAGTGGGGTTCTCACAGTGAGGCAGAGTGAACACAGGGCCTCAGCATTGGCTCCTTGTCATTCAATTGCCTCTGATTCTCAGCAGTGTCCCAAGGGCTGCCAAGGGCTGTGTCCACCTCACAATAAGATAACAGCCATCATAATTAATAAACTTTAATGGGAACGCACAGAAGCCAGAGCACAGGTGAATGACAGGGGCACAGGGGCCTTTGAACCTCCCCAGGACTGACACTTCACTGCCCTCAAAGCCAAATGCACCATAAGGACTTCCATGAAATCCAGGAATGGTTTGGGTGGGAAGGGACTTTAAATCCCATCCCATTCCACCATGGCAGGGACAACTTCTACTGTCCCAGGCTGCTCCAAGCCTCACCCAGCCCGGCCTTGGACACTGCCAGGGACCCAGGGGCAGCACAGCTGCTCTGTGCCAGGGCCTCACCCCCTCACATTCCTTCCCCAGATCCCATCTAACCCTGCCAGTGAAGGCTTTCCCCCTTGCCCTGTCCCTCCAGGCCCTTGTCCAGATTCCCTCTCCAGCTCTCCTGGAGCCCCTTTAGGCCCTGGGAGGGACTGAAAGGTCTCCCTGGAGCCTTCTCTTCTCCAGGCTGAACAATCCTAATTCTCTCAGCCTCTCCTTGCAGGAATATCATTTCCACATTCCCTGACACTGCATCCCCATACAAACAGAGCAGCTGAGATTCCCAGGGTTGCCACACTGGGAGCATCCATGGATTTGTTGTTCCAGGTTAGCCCAGAATGGGCCAGATCCCTCTGTAGTGCTGGGTTGTCCTCTCCTTTCCAGCCAACCCCACCACAGAGCACCCCTGGCCTCTGTGTGAGCACGGCCAGAGGAGATGGGGAGGATGGGAGGGTTGGTGGCCACTGGGACTGGGAGAAAAGGGTCAGTCAGGGCACTGGAAATAACCCCAAAGCACAGTGAGTGTTATTGCAGCCGTGCTGGGCGAGGCCGGGGCTGTGTCCCTGGAGAGGAGAGCTGGCTGCCAGCAAAAATCCTCTTAGCAACAATTAATGGCACCTAATTACTCTTTCTTTTGTCTTTTATTTAGCAACGGGGCTCAGCCCAGGAAGCCCCGGCTTCCACTGCCGGAGTGTTTTGACTCGGGGCTGCAAAGGGCTCCTTTCTTGCACAAACACCACCAGCAGAGTCCCCAAGCTCCTGCAGGTCCCCTCCTGCCCCCCGTGTACCCCCAGGGTGTCACAGGGACATATCCTGAACCACCAGCACCTCCTCCACTGCCTTGTGTCTTGCCATGGCCCAGGATGGAAAAAACCCCTGCCCAGATCCCTTTTTCCCAGAGTTCTGTCCCATGGAAGAGAGCTCCCAGCTCAGAGGGGTGGGGAGGAATGGTTCTGCTGAGACAAAGAAGCAGCTCCACTCTCGGCTCCTGATCCATCCCTGGGATCCTCTCGGAGCTCCAGGAGCCACAGCACTGGGATTTCCTGACCCAAAGCTCTTTCTTTGGTAGCTCTGGGTGGATTTTTCTTCCCTGAATCTCTTGAGCTGGTTCCTGATCCCACGTCAGCCTTTCATCTCTCCTGGCAGGTTCTAGTGGCATCTGTTCTGTCCTCCTGGGATGGACAAAGGGTGGAGCAGCCTCGAGGGTGGGATCAGCAAGAGCCTGACTGCAGGTCAGGGGGGAAGGACTGGGAGCATCTCCTTGGGGGCAGATCCACAAGGATCTGTTCAAACCTGGGAAGAGCAGCCTGAGGCTGAGCATCGGCGTGGCCAGCACGAGCAGGAAGAGCTGTCTGGGATGTGGAAATGGGTTTTTTTGGGAAATGGTGAGGGATAACCACAAAGGCACTCCATGCCAGAGGAAAAGGCTGCAGGGGCTCCCCACGGCCAGCAGCGTGCGTGGAAAAGGGGGTGAGAAGTTCTGAGCCAGGGACTGGGGTGAAGCAACATTTGGGGAGGAGGGGAGGCAGAATGGGGATGAAAATGGGGCCAAACTCTGCCCTGGAGCTGAGGGCAGGACAGTGACCCCTCCTCTGCCACGGACCGGGGCAGGGCAGCGGCCACACGAGCAGGCAGGAAGAGGCAGCTAAAATAAGCGGAGGGGTGGAGAAGGGAGGAGAGAGTATCAGGGAGATAACAGAAAGGTTAGAGAGGAAAGGCAGAGGAAGTGAGCTGCAAACAGCCTGGATGTCATGGAAAGGTGAAGCTGCGCCTCCCGCCCAGCGCCGTGAGCAGCCCGACCCTGTCGTGATGCTCGGGGCTGCGTCAGACACACCGAAATCTGCCCTCTGCCCTCCCCCTGCCCCCGGCAGCCACCCGGGGGCACCTGGAAATCATCCCCGCTGTGTCCCGGGCTGCCGAGGGCAGGACGCAGGCAGGGGCACCGCCTGTGCCGGCCAGGCTGCTCCTCTCCCGAGGGAATGCCTGTTTATTCCCTCCAAAGGAATAAACTCGCACTGTGCCACTGGCAATCGGGAACAATCCCGAATTAATGACTGGCTCCAATCCTTTCGATGTGGGATGGTTTTTTGTCTCCACGGCTCACCCCGGCGCGGATCGGAGCCGCTGCTCCCCCCGATCGCGGGCCAGCGAAACCCTCGGCGGGGATTTTGTGTTCGCAAAGGCGGCTCGGGGCTCAGCCCGCAGGTGCCATTACCTCATGGCTGTTTGCTCGGGCTGGGAATAACCCGGCAGCGTTTGGAGTCAGAGCCCTGCTGGACACCTTTTTTTCCCTGGCTGTGATCCCGGCGGCAGCAGCGCAGCGCCGGGGATGCAGGGGGAGGACGGGGGATGGGGGGTGGATGATGCTCTTTGGCCCCCGCGCTTTACTCCCATTTCCTGGCTGCCAATCTTGATTTAACTCCTCGGGCCCTGCATCACGACACGGCCGCGGGGAATGAGGCTCCTGGGCTGGGAGAGGGGTCGGAGCTGCAGCAGCTGGAGGGAGAGGAAGGGGAGAGGAGCCGAGAGATAAAGCCCCCTCCCCAGCGAGGCTGTGCTGCAGCTGATAAGAGCCCTGACGGGCTGTAATGGGAGCCCTGGCTGGCTGCTTCCTCACAAAGTCATGACTCAGGGATAATGTTCACATCCTCCGAACGGCGAGGGAGCTAAAAATACAGCCAGGAAAATGAGAATGAGAATGAGCGAGCATGAATGAGAGCGTGAGTGAGAAATGCACTGGGGAAAAGAGAGAGGAAGCATGAATGAAAGAGCCTGGGAGAGAGAGAGAGGGAGAGAGAGTGAAAACAGCCGGAGCCGTCCAAGTTTCCAAGCTGCAAAGCTTTGCCTGCAATCAGCGCTCTGGCAAAGGCAGCCTGCAGGAATGTAAACGCAGCCCGGGAATTCGGCTTTGCAGGCAGCGCTCCTGGCATCAGCTCCCTGTCACCTGCGGCACGGGACACGCTGCTCCAGCGCGGGGACACCACGGGACCCCTCACGCCACCCGTGCCCCAGCACCGGGCTGTCCTGCCCGCTGGGGGCACATACAGGGATGTGCTTGTGTGCCCATCCACAGACCCCGACTCACTCCAGTTCTCCCACAGATCCCGGGGAGATTCCCGGGAAGGAGGGATGCAGCTCTGCCCTCGGCGTGGCTCCTCACCAGGGTGGGGTGCCCTGGGGAGCCCCACTACTCCTCCAGCCCTGTTTCTCCATCAGTTCTCTGCCCTTTCCCCAACACTGCTGAGTCCCTGAAAGACAAACGGCTTTGCCCCCCACGGCTGCCCTCTCATCTCACAGACATCCCTTTGGGCTGAAATGTGTTTCACAGATTTATCCTGGTGCTGGGATTCCAGCACTGCCCCCCCGGCACTGGGCACTTGCCCCCATCCCCTACAGCTCCCCTGCCCTGCTGCAGAGCCTCCCCTTGATAAAGGGGCCGTGAGCAGGTCTTTAGGGCTTGGACACCCCCTTTGCCTGGAGGAGAAGAGCAGGATGGTAAGGAGAGGTTCTGGGTGCTCGGGAAGTGCCTGAAATGTTCTTTTCTCTCTGGCTTTGGTGGGACTGAGAGGGATCTCTGGGGGAAAGCAAAGCCCCTTCCATGGAGACCGAGGAGTTCAGTCACAGAGAGGTTTTTCCACCAAAATGCCATTTTCTG
Source organism: Rhadina sibilatrix (assembly GCA_013400275.1). NCBI lineage: Eukaryota > Metazoa > Chordata > Aves > Passeriformes > Phylloscopidae > Rhadina > Rhadina sibilatrix. The sequence goes on along the minus strand of VWYO01014366.1, from coordinate 127,772 downwards.
GTGTCTCCTCTCCCTCACCCTCTCGTGGGCTGGGGCAGAGCAGTGGCTACTCCTGCCTGCAGTGCCCAGAGAGAGCTGGCAGGGATCCCACGATCCCACGGCACATCCCATGCCATCCCATGCCATCCCATGCCATCCCATCCCATCCCCGGCGTGCCCTGTTCCAACGATTTCCTCCTGGGGATCCAGCTGATCTGACTCGGGCCCTCCCCTGCCACTTCCCCACTCCGGGGTTCAGTTCTGAGCTTTGTGATCCCGAGGTTCCCCGGGCTGGGCCGGGCCGGGCCGGGCCGGGCTGGCAGAGGGTGCTGGGGGATGCTGCTGAACGGGCTGGGAGCAGCGGGTGTGCCCAGCCCGGGGCTCTGCCAGAGCCATCGGACACACCCCGCCCGTGTTTGACACATCCTCGGGAGCGGCTCTCCTCTGGGATCAGGAGGATGCCGGGCCAAGGACAGAAGGTTGGAAAGGGAAAGGGGGGAAAGGTCCATCATGGCTGATGGGGATGTGTTGCCATTCTCACCCCAGTCCCTGGTGCTGCTCAGCTGCTTTGTGGCAGAGCCCCTCGTGACAAATGCGACGAGAAACCCCAAGGGACAGGAGGGGCTCTGCCACCACCTAATGGGGATTTACTTCAAAGGAGCAAATCCAGCCCAACCTGTGCTAAATCCAGTTTAAAAAGCGCAATTCTTCCTGCCCTCACCCCCCATCCCTCACAGGAACAGGGATGCACACTCCTAAGCGACTGTTCCAGGGCAGTAAATGGGATGGGCTTGCTGGCCCCGGAGTGTTCCAGGGCAGTAAATGGGATGGGATTGCTGGCCCCGGAGTGTTCCAGGGCAGTAAATGGGATGGGGTTGCTGGCCCCGGAGTGTTCCAGGGCAGTAAATGGGATGGGCTTGCTGGCCCCTGAGCCGCAGGGCTCCTGCCGGCGGGGAGCCGCTCCCGGCCGCTGTCTGGGCGCTGGGTGCCCGCGGGTCACGGAGGGCCGGGCACGGCCGGGTTAATCCCAGCCCGATCTCAGATGGGAAGCGAGATTAGATCCTTCTCCGTCATCGCTGCCGGGTCCGGCGCTCCACAAAGGCCCCGGGGCTGAGCCTGGTGCCGATCCAAGGAGCCAATTTTAGAGCCCGCTCTCCGCAGACAATCTCCGATTGTTTGGGCTGGTTTGAAGCTTTTCCCAGCCGCGCCGTCATCGCATCCTGTGACTTGGCAGGAAAGGCCCCTGAGCACAGACCCCTGAGCTGCCAAGGAGCCGAGAGGTGTGACAGCGTGGGCTGCACATCCC